>CM067517.1:20482382-20532382 GCA_034509495.1 Acestrorhynchus altus | reverse complement strand
TTAAATACCAAAAGAGCTTCCAGTGAGTGTTTACTGCTCTGCCCATCCTTGAGGGGGTAGAGCTGATGTTACTGACCCAGATATTTGGTTACTGAGGAAAAGAGAAGGAAGTTCATTCTCTCTCTGTTTTTTTTGTGTTTTGAAATTTCTTTTAAATATCCTTGTCAAACCTAATCATTACAAATAATCAAAATAATTGCATTTTTCGGCAACAAAAAAAACCCACTCAATTTCCAGCAGCATTTCTGGAGATGTAAAGTGTTTTTCAGTCCTCATAAACATAAATAATTGTAGGTGTAAGTAAATGTTTGACAATTAATTTTAAGCAGCCTTGGATCTCCTGAAAATAACAATATCTGGCATGTGTCTCCTATACATCTGTCTTCTATAAGTAGGTTTTTAATTGATTTTAAATGATTAAATGATTTTAATCAAAATTATTCTAGGGTTCTTAGGAAGATACTGATGAATAAGGCCTATTTTCCTATGAACACAACTTGTTTTTCTCATGATCTCAGGATATATATGAGTACATGCAGGGGTTTAATGACAGACCAAATTACCAGCCTACATGAAACTAGACAAACAGGTGACAAGACAACATAATCAGATAATATAACCAGTAGACTCACAGTGACTGACTGACAGGAGGGATTATATTTACACAAGAGGAACATTCAACACAGCTGGGACATTATTTGGAAGGGGCAGGGTTACAAATCAGACACAGCTGGGAATGGGCGGAGACAAGACCAAAACAAGACACACCTGCTTAGAAGCAGTGGGAAATAAAGGAGATGAAGACAGGGGATGACCAGGACATATATTTATATATATAAATTAAAAAATGCCATAATCACGAGAAGACTGTTTATCTTGAGATAACAAAATTTATCTTGAGATCTCAAGAAAAACCAGCTGTGGTCACAAGGTAAAAAAAAGAAAAGAAAAAAGAAAAGAAAAGAAAGAAATTAACTCATGACCTTTGTGGGTTTCTTTACCTCTCTCTTATGGACAGTATCCTGCTGTTCCCGCAGGTGCTCACTCTCCTGGAAAATGAAGAATTTTGCATGCTGTTATGTATGGTTATCTTCTGTACAGCCGTGCTTGCTGTTTGTTCGCTTCTTGTTTCTGTTGCGAAATTCACTCCTGGGTGAGTGATTCTGTGAAGCAAAATATGTTTTTGTTCTTGTTTGTTTTTTAACGCAGAAACTTTGAAGAATTCATTTCGGTAGCTATTGACATTCTATTGCAAGCAATTTAAATTAGGATGAGATAACAGTATACACACACACACACACACACACCCGTAAACCTTTGTATGTACATGGAGAGTTTAACAGCTCTTTAAAATAGGCAGATCTTAGATATTACACTTGACTGATTCTCTGAGGGGAGATGCTGAAAGATACGCAGAGCAGGATACAAAGGGATACACTCTGCTGTCATTTTTTGCAGTCACAGCGGTAATGGAGGACGACACGCCACAGTCAAAGACGTTTTCAGCAGGTTTCTTGTGTTTACTGTGCTCTTAAAATATTTTAGGCAACTGCCAGTCCCTTCTGCATGTATCGGTGTTTCCTCACCTGAACTGGTATAGTTAATTTCTTAAATAACTAGACCAACACAATGAAACATCCAGGATTACCCCACATTCTAACCTCGAACCGGATGTAACAGGTAACACTTTCACAAAATGAGCCAAAAAAAAAGTTCCATCACAGCAGCATATTTACAGTATGAATTGTATCTGTGCATTTGGATTGAATATACAGTATGTACTGGTTGAGTTTCTGTTTTACAGACACCTGAATGGTCAGTTTACTGGTGGGAATGTGGTCTTTTTCAGTGTTAAGGAATTTAAATCTGCAGTAGATTTTAGATTTGGCCAACCAGTTGATCTGAGCCTGGTTCCACCCAAGGTTTCTTCCTCCAGCTCTGAGGGAGTTTTTCCTTGCCACTGTCACTTGCTCACTAGGGGGTTTATGTCTTATGCATTGCTCATGTTAACCTTTGTATTTTTTGATTTCTGTAAAGTTGCTCTGTGAAAACATCAGTTGTGAAGAGTGATATCCATTTTTTTTTATTTGATTTGATTGTCATCTTTTGAAATGGGATCCCTTTTTTATATAGTTGGTCATTTACTCAGTACTCTTTCACATTTAGGATAAATATCTGAAGATTGGGCTTCTCAGACTGTCTCTAATTTATTAGCTGTTTGTTTCAACATGGCTATTTGTAGAGCCAAATTTCTGGGCCAATGGCAATGGTCAAGAATAGGCCGCAGTGGACTCCCCAGTGGTTCAAATAACGTGTTGTTTATATTTCATTCGTTCATTGGTTAACACTTATCAATACCAAGTACTCATCGTCCAGACCGCATAAGCTTGAAGTGAAATAAACACATCACCCAATACAAGTGAGGCAAATGAAAGAATATACAGCTTATCATTTATAATTCCACAATCAGAGAGCAAGTAGTATTCCGCCAGCATTCCGACAGCTATCACGGATAGCTAAGCTGATCCTCCTGCTCTGCAAAGCAGTGGGTTGTTCCGGTGTAATACATTATCCAGATCAGACTCACGCAATCAGGCTGCTGTGAAACAGAGAGAAGATGAGAGGTGAAAGGCCTTTTTCTTTTTGTTCAATAATTGCTGGCTATCCAGTTTGTTTGACAGAGCACATTCTTTTTTTTCCAGTGGAAATTTTTCCTCCTTTTACGTTTTACTGCCTAGGAAAGGACAATGAATTAGATCATTTCTCTTTGTTTCCATGTATGTTTATAGTACTTTTAATTACTGGTGATATTAATTCATTAATATGGTGCTTTTCTGATATCACAAAACATATTTACAGGGAATATAAATAAGATCAACAACAAAACATAAAGGATAAAGCCAAAACCTGCCGGTGAACAACAAGAAGGAACTCCCTCAGAGCTGGAGGAAGAAACCTTTGGTGGGGACCCATCCACCTCAACCTACCTCAACCTACTCATACATTACTGATAAGGGGACAATTGGACCACCACATGTAATGTAGTCTGCTGTAATGTTTAGGTGTACTGGAGGTGATGTCAGGTGGGCAACTAGTCCGAGTCAGGGTGGGAAACTATCCATCCATCCATTTTCTGAACCGCTTATTCCTGAATAGGGACACGGGTGAGCCTGCAACTCTGAGCGCAAGGGTGGGAAACAACCCTAGACAGTCAATTAGTCCGAAGGTGAGCAACAACTGTGAAGGGGTGGTAGAGGACCCCGAGGTCCATCTCAGACAATGTGACAGGGGAGCACACGGTTCGCTTCTGAAGAGGTTGCAGTGGAACCTGCATTTAGCCTCTGAATGGGTGGCAGGGGAGCCTGAGGTCAGCCTCTGAAGCAGTGGCTGGTTGGAGAAGTTGATTCCAAAGAAAAGAGCTCCTCAAGCTCCTAGAGTCAGGTGGAAGAGTGAAGAAGCACAGAATCCACAGTGTCTAAAGTCCAGTGTGAAATTTCCATAGCCATGGGATCTGCAGGTGTTGGTCCACTGTGTTTTTTAAGTCCAGAGTCAACACTGAGTCTACCAGGAGTCTACCTCATGCTTCCATCTGTTGGTACGCTTTATGGAGATGCTGCTTTCCCTGAGATGCTAATGCTAATCACGATGTTGCTGGGATTGATTTACCAAGCAACTCCCTGAACCTTATCAAGAGATAGAGAATCACATGACTATGCAATACAGACAAGCTGAAAGCCACTGTAAAAGCAGCCTGGGTTCGAATAGCCTATCAGCAGTGCCATAAGCTGTGTCACACAGCACAAATGCAGTAATCTGAGCCACAGCCAAGTACTCCGTGTAGAAATGAACATACTTGTCAGAAGTTTGACATTTCAGAATTTTACACCGTTTTTTGTTTCAAAAGTAAAACAAAAAGGCTTGAAATATGTTGGTTATGCATAATGAATATAACCTTTTCACGATATTCATGATATTAAGATTCACTAGTGCTACTTCTATGTATTACTGGTGTATTATGTGTTTTTGTATTTTGCTTGGCCTAGAATCCAATTCACCAAGTTCCGCACTGGTCAGTGCAGCAATTCTGTTTCCCAGACACAGGATTTACTGCTTCAGAGCTAACCGAACACAACTCACATGGTCATGTTCACTGTTTTAGGAACCAAATAATGAATTTTAATATGAAAATATATGATTTAAGCTCTGTATATCACAAATATATGTTTTTTCTGCCAGTGTATTTGGAAAGTGACCAATCTTTTGTAATTTCGCTTCTGACTGACTGACATCTGGAACACATGGGTCAAATTCTGAGTTTCCTTCAATAAGATTCTTCAGTTGGTCTTTATTGCAGTTGTTTCAGCTGCTGCTTGTTTCAGGGTCTGTCAGTCTTGACTGACTCAGGCATTTAAGAACGTTCTATTTCTTTGCTTTAAGCAGCTCTTAGATTGTTTATAATAAACCATTTGCATCATAATCTATCTCTACAGATGTCATTCACAGCAGTAAGACTGAATCTCAGCAAAAGAATTCAGCTCCATATACTTCAGAATTCGTTCTGCTTCAGCAGTCACCTCGTCAGTGACCCAGTTCTACTGGCCACCACAGCAATGTCAACAGGAACTCCACCATGTTTGGCCAAAGATGTGCTTTTCTTCATATCAAGAACCCTTCCTTTCCTTCTCCTTCCTCAAATATAGTTATCATCTGTTCAAAAAAATATTGTTCCAGAAATAATTTTAAGATGTTTTCTCGCAGAATCATCCTGCCTTTCTTTTCCTGAGTGTAACAACTGATTTACACATAGGTTTGTTTGTTTTTTTTTTTCATTTGTAATTGAAAATTCCTGTGATATGTTCAGTGATTGAGAATGAATAGTATCAAAAAATAACTGTCCCACTAACCTACTGAATTTATTCTGTACTGCTGGAACTGATTAGGGATCCAAACACAGTTCAGAGCATTAGATAAATACATGTATGCATTGACAAATTTATTTGAATGGATTTAAAATATTTCCATTTTTCCATTCCAACCAATTTCATGTGCTGTCTTAAGTATGGTGTGTGACTCACTGCATCTGTGAAGGGTTTCTAGACACAAAAAAGGCTTTTCCATATAATGGATAAAATACATGCTTCAGGCACCAGCAGTGTCTAGCACCCACCAGGATGATGCAATTCTAGCTCGTGCTCTAGTATGCTCACCACGCATTGCTATTCATTGAGGAGGTGAGCAGAGAGAATTATCTGAGATGGGAGATTAGCCCAGAGAGGTCATTATCAATGAGGACATAACCGGAAATCTCTAACACCAGAGAGTTAACATGTTCTTTTTGAACTGAAAAGCTTCTCAAGTCACAAAGATCTGTAGCTTTGAAGCTGTTTTTCATTTTTTTTTGTTTTATTATATATGATATATTTTTATGTTATGTATTTACCCACATCTGTCATAACTAGGTTTTATATGACCATGTCTGAGAATTAAACTGGACATAATTTAAGGCATACATGCCCACATTTCAAGAAAAAATCTTTTTACATTGACTTACATTAAATGTTAAAATGTTTGGTTTTTTTGTCCTGAAAAAGTTGCCATTTTGAAGGTTTTGTGTTACAGAGACAATATTTAAATGAATGTGTAATGTATGTATGTATGTATATGTAAATGAACTGTTGAAACACTGTTATTTACACTAAATACAAATGATAGGGCTAAATTGCTGTAGACTGAAGTGGTGTATATCATTGCTGTCCAATGAAAACCGTGTATCTCCATTTTTTTGTTTTCTCCTTAAAGTGAGTCTGACAGGTGATCTCTACGTTGTATCAGAATCTCATGATGAATGGAGCAATAGAAATGCTCCAAAATAACTTGCTCGTACTCTTCATTTAATTAATAATTAAATTATTAACATTATCTTCCATTCAAAGTTAAGAGCATTTTTGCCTTGTCCTGTTGTGGTGTATCTGCCCCGTGCAGGCACTGTGAGCCCCATTACTATATGAGGAGAGTTGAGGCTTGCTGGGACGTGATTAATGGAGGTTTGGGGTTGAAAGATATGGAGGACATGTTCTTGGATTTTGTACGTATGGTGATCAAGCCCCAGCATTTTTGGCAGTGCCTGCTGCCGTGCTTCAATATCTACAGTAGCACCAGCTGTCCCTGCTCCAATGTCTATGGCAGTACCAAGTGACTGTGCTTTAGTTTTGGTCCTGTCTCCACCCTTGCCCCACCTGTGTCTCATTTGTAACCCTGCCTGTCCATTATTGTATTTATGTTCTTGTGTGAGTGTGCACTGTTTTTCTGTTCTTCTGCTGATTGTTTTGTTTTATAAATATTCAATCCCATCAGTATGACCCTCTTCACCTGTCCATCTACATAACATGACACCTGTAATGTCTCCATTTTGGAGACAGGTTTTTCATTGGACCCTGATGATTTATGAAAATAAGTCGTTTTTGAGACCAAAAATACAGATATTTAAATTTATACATGGACTTGACTGGGAAGAACATTTTCATTTCCAAACATTAACTCTGTTTCTATGCTTCACAAAGTGAAGGAATGTCAAAGACAATGTTTAATTTTTATGCCCTGTCAACATATTTAAGAGTACTTTACATATAGACTTAAATGTAATGTCTCATGGCTGAAGACTAAAGCTTGGTCAAGATTCCTCTTTTGCATTGGTGCAATTCACAACAGGGGATCACAAATTACGCACCACACTGAGGCATCCTAACAAATGGTAACAGTAGGGTTGCACAGTTAATAATATTTTAACACTAGCTGTGATATGAGTTTCCTGTGCAGGCTGTTCAGGACAGATCAAATTATGTGACACACGCAGCACGAGAGTGACATAATTAGATTGGCATGAATGTAGCGATAGAAGCATTATGTGCTTCCCCTCCGGACATGGACCTACTCTCCTGTGTGCACAGTCAGTGATTTAACTTCTTCTAAACAGCCAATTATAACACATATACATCCTACTATCTGACTACTCAACTGCTGATTATTCTCACTCCCAGAGCAAGCAGTAAAGGCTACTCATACATCATAACCCATTATCACACTTATGCATCAGATAAAGGTCTATGAATATGGAAATGTTGTATATATATATATATATATATATATATACATACTGTAGTTTTAAGAGTGTGCACTCTCCATTCAATCTGTGTGGATAGCACTGTCCTGAAAATTTTGTACATAAACATAGTCACAAACCTTTGTGCTGTTTAATCTTACATTCATACAACAACTTCTGGGTTCAACAACTTATTTTGGGGTTTTTTCTACCAAACCAGTTCTGGACCTTTTTTCTGGATTGTTCAGGGTGATGTGCAATGTTAATTTCCCCCCATACGTAGTGTTTTGCATTTAGGCTTGCTTTCCAAAATGGCTTTCTTCTTTCCCCAATCAATGCCACAGTTCTGATCGTTTGTATTAAACAGTGAAAAGAAAATTATATATATTTAGATTTTTACAAATAAAAATCTGCATTCCCACAGCATGACGGTACCAACACCATGTTTTCTGCCTCACATAATGTTCTGTGTCTCCTACATGGCTTGTGGCAAATTGCAATAAGGACTTCTTATTGCTTCCTTTAAAAAACAACGGCAACTCATCAGGGTATGGGATTTAATTAAGTTAACGATTTCAGCTATTTTCCGAGCTGGATTAAATTATGTGATGTCACACAAGCCCTTGCCATGGTTCATTAGCGTAAGTCCTATAATTATGATATGTGTATTCTGTCTGTAGGTTATACTGATCCTGAGTTAGGAAGCCTAGAATATGACATGTAACTGCTCACAAAATGTGGATCTCGAGTTCTAAGGATTAACAACAGGCCTGAAGACGTCAGACAGAATCAATTGCAGCACCTGAATAAGCTGAGTAGTTCATCATTTTAACATTTTTCTTTATCATACAGCAGTGTATAAAAAGTCTGTATAAATAGATCTACTACTTGCTATTATACAAGTGAAGTTAAATATAAATTAATCTGCATTTTATTTCAAGTAAAACAATAATATAAGCCACCTCTAGCAGGTTTCATTAGACTGTCTGTGGTTGCTCTTCTGTTTGGTCCATTATGGTGAGTAAGGTGGTGTTTCCGAATGTTTCGTTTGTTTATACGTATGTGTGTCTGTAATGGTTCATAAAGGTTTCTCATCTTCTATTTCCAGGTTAAAACGAAATACAAGAAAATCTGTAGCATGATAAGAATATTAAAAGTTAATAAAGATTTGATTTGATTTCAATAGTATCATTATTGATTGTTGTTGTGAATTTAATGAGTAAACTAATATGTAACATATGATAATAGGAATATATGAAAAATATTATAAAGCAAAATTCCCTTGTTAGTGTCAAAGTAACTATATATTCTCAAGATTCATGAATTTTAATACTGTACAATCAATTTCCTACTACTAATTCTTACTACCCCAACCCCACTCACCATCAAACAAAAGAACAATTATAAGACAAAAAGGCACTGTTTCAAAACCTGTTAGAAAGCCTGAGAAAAGTGAACTAGTACAGCAAAATAATTTGGAGAACAAACTGTTTATTATCCTTGATATTGTAAGAAATGCAAATAAGTAAATAAATAATAAGTAAATAAAATAAAATTATAATAGGAAAGGCTTACTGCAGTCATGATAAGTTGACATGAAGTGTGCAATGTGAACACACTGACAACATGTGAACAGAGAGAAGGTAAAAAAAAAAAAACAACCAACCAACCACCCAACCAACCAAACAAACAACCTAAAACCCCTCTTTTAACATGTTTGCAAAATGGCTCCTTCCAGTGGACAAGCTTGGATTGCATCAGTACAGAATTATTTTAACTGTAGAATCGAGCCTGCAATGCTGTACCAACCTGATCTCAAATATCTGTAATCTGGAACAGTCATGAATATAATCTTGATGGAGTTTATATCAATAAGCTTTTAATAAATACTAACAGAGCAATCTATTTTGCCATTTTTGACAAATGTAAAAAAAAAAGTATTGTCTGGTTTGATTTTGTATTGTAACCTTTTTCATTATTATACAGAAGCATATAAAATCCATATATATATATATATATATATATATATATATATATATATATATATATATATATATATATATATATATATATATATATATATATACAGCTATATACAGCGTAATAAATTGAAAATCTTATTAATAAAGCTTTATTAATAAATATCATTTACCCACCCTTCAATCCTTACCAGTACAGTAGCCTTCAGTATGGCTTCACCCCCCATTTCAGCACACAATCCTCAAAACCATTTTTCCTTCAGTTAATTGATTTGGGCAGAAAAAAAAGACCATTGATTCTATATAACTGATAAGAGATCACTTGCCACCTTAGCAACAGTGGGTTCTCACAGCCCACACGTGCATGTGTAATGTTACCCTGAGTTGCATATAAAACATTAATGGCAGTGGGATTCTTTGGGAGCTGGTGATGAAATTATGGTGTAACCTTTATCAATGTACCAGCAAACCAGCAATGTGCTGCTGAATATCACACCACAACCACTATAGCCCACTCCAATAAATACAATACTACAATTACTATAATACTAATGATTCACTATTCAGCAATTAGACAAAATGTGTGTGATTTTCACCTTCAAAAACAATTCACAAGTCAACTACAAGGCTTTTGTTACTTTCACTAATTTCTCCATATTTTTTCCTATAATTTAATAAATCCCACTTTTAAAAAGCATTTAAGAAGCTACTTTTAGTAATCAGCATTAGGAGTAAGGAACTATCATCTACACACTTATTATTTTCCAAGAGCTACTTTTTCCCCCAACAAAATCTATTTTGCAACCTTCCTTTAATTTATTGGAATGAAATATCCTGAATATGTTACTGCGTCTTTAAGACTGATTTATGTAAATGAGTTCTGTCCTCATGAATTTGGACTTCAAAAAGCAGGCTGGACTGAAACATTTCTCATACCTTCGACATGAAAGGGCGGAGCTAATCTAATGGATGGAAGCATTTAAATAAAGTTTCACAAAACCTGTAAATTTAAAACAGACTGCATATAGTCATTACAAACGTGTGAGTGAAAGAAATTAAAACAATGTAAATATGTTACATTATTTTAAAGATTTAACATATAATGTTTATGTCCATAGACATTTTTTTTTTCATTCTGGCTGTGATCAAATTCTGTTGTTTTAAAACTACCAACCCCAACAGAGATTTGAGTTGGAGGTTGAACCAAAAGAAGTAAGGCTTCTAGGAGCAGCGTTGGTGACCACTGTTTTATTATTATATAATGCAAATATTTGTAATATTGGGATATGGCTGAAATATGATGTTAAAATAGTTTCAAGGGTAATATTGTACTGTTTTATATTCAAGGTTGGATGATGTGCAAAATATTAGACCTGTATTTAGACATAAACTCATTTAAAATAGGTCACTGACGTTAGACCTGATAATGCATTTACGTCCCATTGCACACAAAACTAATCCTTTTTGCACAAACAAACAAGCAAATAAATAAATAAATAAATAAATAAATAAAGGAAGGAAGGAAGGAAGGAAGGAAGTAAACTTGAATACCACTGGGCTCTTAATTCCCTGGCAACAACAGTAGAAAAACACATTCGACATGGGTATTCACTTTACTCCAGGAACAAAACGAGAAATCATGTTTCAGTCAGATTTCACTCTGGAAGGAAAAAGCAGCCAATTATGAAGTCTTGCCTCTCCATGACACTGACCACAGGCAGCAATTTCAATTTGAATCATTCACCAATATGAATGTTCTTGCATTTTGTCTTGAGAAAAGTCCTGACAAAAAGTCTATGTAGAAACTGCAGAACTGTGCACAGGTCTCATAAACTGAACAAATCCCAAATCAGAAAACATTGGCAAATATGTCACTGGAAAATTATACATTCACCAAGAAATTTCTTCTTAAGATGTATTAGTCCCTTCATCTACATTTTATAAATGCCCATGTATTTTGCCCATATTATGCCCATATAAATGCCCATATTAACAGTTATGGACAAGAACAGACTCTTCATATATGTACTGTATATGCTGAATTCCCCAGCAAATATTGTTAATATTACACATTTCATATGGTACTTGAATTGTATATACATCAGCCATAACATTAAAACCTAATCTTATGTATGTTTGCCAAAAGTCTGACAAGGCATTGACTCCATGAGTGTCCTGTGATATCTGGCACCAAGATGTTAGCAGAAGTCCTGTAGGTCAGGAGGTGGGGCCTTCACAGATTGAGCCTTGGGTACACATGACTCTTTTGCCGGTTTGCTGGTTTTCTTTTCTTGGAATAAATTTGGTTGGTACTCGCCACTGCACAGCAGGAAAACCCATAAGACATCTAGACGTCACAATTTGGTCCTCATCAAAGTGTCCCAGAATCTTACACATGCCCATTTTCCTGTTTCCAACACATCACCTTCAAAAACTGACTGTTCACTTGCTGTCTAATATGAACATCCCATTTTTTGACAGGTGGTGCCATTGTAACCAGATAATAAATGTTTAATGCAGCTGTCTGTGGTTTAAATGTTAGGTATAAGCATTTCTTATGATTTGTTTGTTTGTTGTTTATTTTGTATTCTATTGTATTTTGTATATTGCCTAAAGTTATGTGCCCAGAACATCTAATCCAGGGCACACATGTTGTCTTTTAGATTAACTCAGTACTAATCAATGAACTTACATCAAATGTCAATAATGGTGTTATAAAAATATATCATACTTATTGTAAGGCAATGTTGCATATGGCAATATTTTATCATTATTATAGTTTTGCTTGTGATTATCATTATGCTGTATTAATATTCTAAACACACTGGGAAAACATCTTGTGTTGTTATCATAATACATATTATAATATTTTTTAATATCACCCCTTCCCTGCTAACTGTAGCATCTTACATCATACGGAGGCAGGTGCCTTTCTTAGACCTAAGAACAGAGGTCTTAAACCTGTTACTGTAACAGTGAATTCAGGCCAAAATAATGATCTTCTACACTGTGATTGATGCAGACATTTCAACTATTATATCGTTTTATTACTTGTATCAACTTACAGATCACAGTAATGAAACACTGTAATCCATCTAAGGCCATCAGACACATACACACTCAAAATACACACAAGGGTTCTTCAGTAAGAAAATGTTCTAGTCAAAAAACGTTTTTTGTGAATTTCATTCAAAAATTAAATGGTCATATTTTATATTCATTACATTTAACATATTTCAAGCATTTTTGTTTTAAAGTTGATACTGTGATTAGTAATATACTCAAGTTTGAAATAAATTTTGAGATTCTGGGTTTCTGGTTTTCATGAGCTATGAGCCACACTGATAAACAGTAAAACGAAAATGGGTTTGAAATGTCACTTTGCATGAGATGAATATAAAAAGTGACAGTTTAGCTTTTTGAATGGAATTGTGATCATGAATGAGCTTTATTTTAACACTATTCTAATTTTTTGAGAAGCACTAATATATTAAATCATGAACACTCAAAGAGCCCGTTGTATAAAGGGTCCTTTGCATTGTCAGATTGATGGAGAATGTGCTGTAGAGGGTTCTGTAAGCACTTTATTTAAAATGGTTTTTCTATTGTTACAAAGTGGTTCTATATCGAGGCCTCTACAGCACATTCTTTCCTAAACAACTCTTAAAGAAACCTCATTTTTAAGTGTGTCAAAATGAATGAATACTGCATCATATACAATGAGTCATAGATATGAGACAGAAAAATCAAAAACATTTATAAACAACACACTAATAAATAAAAATGACATTTAAAACAGCCAGCAGAGAATACACTTCTGCACATTTTACCACACATTTACTCTCTGTTTGCTTATGTATTTTATTGGAAATATAATTAAATATGGAATATGTCATGTGTGTATTTTATGGCATATTTTGTATATATTATTTTTATATCTCAAATTCAGCAAATAAAGAGTGTGGTCTCAAATCTATTTTAATTTAGAATCATCATTGTTCTGTACATGTACATGTGTTTCATTCTCAATATAACTAAGTTATTATCATAATAATAGGTCTGCATACTAGCTCATATATCAAACATGTTGACATTACTGTTTTTTGTCCGATATTGGGAGAACATTAATTTAAACAGCCAAAATTTGTGGGAAATCCATTTATCTACTTTGCTGAATACAGTGAACTACAGTATTATAATATACAGTAGTATAATGTCCTGTATGTCAAAACTGGACTGAAAATTTTGTAAACTAACAAAAAGACCATGTTTTAGAGATCTACACTAAAATTCACTAATTTTCAATTTTTTTAAATTCACCAATTGAATTAAATCCCAGTTTAAATGCTTAAGAAGTCTTCCAGTGCATGTTCACACCTCTGTCCATGTGAACATCTTCAACCTGCATGTAAACACCAACTGATCAGTGAGAGGGGTGGGGCTAATGTCACTGTCACTGACCCAGATATTGGGTTATGGAACAAAACAAGACAGGAGGGGCTGTTTACTTTCTTTTTGGACATAGGGAATCTGATCACTCAGGTTTCTGATGTTGGATGTGTCGGACACCAAAGTTTCAGGATGCTCCCATGTTTATGTTACCTTCTGGTTCTCTCCTTTTAGTTCGGCTGTTATAGTCAGACCTACCGGAGTCACTCGCCACACTCTGGCAATGTTTAAATTCTTTCTTTTTCACAAATCTAAACATCACACTAATTATATCTCTCTACCTTTTCTGAGTTAATGATGACCCACTAGCTCAGGCTGATAGACTAACCTTAAGCTCCCCTCCCACCCCTTCAGAGGCTGACCTCAGGGTCCTGGGTCAAGCATGAGATGGACCCTGAGCTCCCCTGCCACCCCTTCAAACTGGCTGCTCACTTTCCACATACAGGACCTGGACAAGTTGCCCACCTGCCGTCACCAACTATGTAGAAAATTACACAGACCCTAATTAGCTGCTACTGTTACTATTATGTCCACCACCAAACCGTGATTACTTCAGTACACCTGAGTACTACAGCAGATGTGTGGTGGTCCAATGTCACCTTACTAACTATGCATAAGAAGACCAAGGGCGGGGGGTTCCCCCTTGTGAACCTGGTTCCTCTCAAGGTTTCTTCATCCAGCTCTGAGGAAGTTTTTCCACACCACCGTTGCCCTTTGACCTGCTCACTGAGGGAGTAAATGTCGTTATCCTTTGTTTCATGTGATGTTCACCTTCTTATTTGGGATAGTTGTAAAAAGCGCTATACAAATTCATTTTGATTAGATTTGATGTTCAAATGTCTAAATAAGTCCTGAGAAGAGATAATACTGATACATAAATAATAATGATAATAATAATAATAACAATAATAATAATTATAATAATAATAAAAGACAATCAGGTTGTTCCTGTTTATTTCATTCTAATTTATTTATTTCAAGTATTTTGAAGAGCTTATTAGAAATATCGTGTTTTAAGCAAATAAATAAAAAATAAAAATGGACCAAAAACGGGTTAAATCTCTTCAAAACCTTCCACTGAATCTCAAGTGAAGACTCGTGTTAGTGTCTCCTACACAGACACATTTTGAATGTTTTGCAGAATAAAAGTTCACCAGACTTTGAAAGTCTCCCACAAATTAGTCGGGGGTTGTAAAGGTTAAACAGCACAGAGACACTTTCCCTGTAAAAGCTGTGTTTTAAGAGGCAAACAGGAGCTTGAGCACAGAGACACTCATTAGCCTGCAGTGCTGTAACCAGCTTTGGACATGTGTGGCAACAAAGTTTCAACACGGGCAACACTCCAGTACATCTGATGCAACAGGGTTGCAACAAGAGTTACATCTCCAAAATGTAAAAATAGTGTCCTTCCTCCTCGTTAGCGAAGAACTAGTCCTCTGAAACAGCCTCGTGTCTTTCTCTGTCCTTGTCTTTGGGCTGAAGCTCGTCGTTACTGAATCGTTTAGGGAGAGGAAAGTGATTTATTAACAGCTCCGCGAGGCGCTCAGAGAGCCTGGCGCTCCTCTCTCGGTTCTCAGAGGTTGATCCCAAACGTGGTCTAAAGCTCTTCCAGGCGGTGCTGGAGCTTCTGGTGCTGGAGAACAGAAGAGGGAGACCTTTACTGTTGATCACAGACTGACTTACAGGGAGGACACCGCGGACTGATACCACTGTGACGAGGCTGCTGTTTGAAGAGGCGTTTTGCTCCCCTTTCCCCAAAAAACTTTTCTAAACGTTGTCCTGGCGGATCTGATCGCACTGCCACATCAAATGCTCGTGACCGAACAGGACGGAAGCGATGCTGCACTGATCTGAAGCTGCTCTTCTTCTGTCTGCCGGAGTTTCTGCGTCGACCGCGCACTTCAGACTTCAGCCAGTCCTTCAACATGGAGTGAGTGTCAACTTTCACCCAGCAGACAGGACAGGACAGCTTATGTGTGCACTGGTATTTTAGACTGGGAGAACCTTTACTGGGCTCTCTGCTCAGATCATCTTCTGTAGAAAGATCTAGAAACAGTCCTGAGTTGAGGGTTAAAACAGTAAGTAAGATGTTGCCTCAGATGCAGATGTTGCCTCAGATGCAGATGTGGCTTATCCAGATGCATAAAGTACAAACGGTTAATAATAATAATAATAATAATAATAATAATAATATTATATATATATATATATATATATATATATATATATATATATTAATGAATGTAATAAATTGCATTCAAGTTAATATTTTTGTTTATTGTTGTTTTTGGTTTTGTTATTGTTATTATATTTCATATTTTTTACAATGCAAACTCATTGCCTTTTGTGTGCTCCTTTAGCCATTGCTACTAATAGTTTAGTGACCATGTGACCGGTTTCAGGTTCATATTTGGCACAGATCTTGCTGAACAGATGAAGGGAAAGAGGAGTGACTGCGTGCTGTATGCTGCTGCACTTGCACACTATACCCTAACAAGTGAAAGTGTAGCCCTACACTACTGTGTTTAGCTCAAATCTGTGAATACAGGTGTTTATTTATAAGTGATCACATCTGTGTTTGTAGAAATTGTCCTACGAATTTAGACTTGCTTGCAGCTGGTCTTGTCTGAGTTTACATGCAGTGATTATGGGGTATTTCTGAGGTTTTGTTATGACAGTTGTTTAGAGAGGCATCGACTTTATGCGTGGGATGTTGTGTTTCAGCATTTTCATTGAGTTGATGTGTTTGGTGTTTTATTTCTCTTGTAGGTTTTACTTTTTCTCATCATTGAGAAACGTGACACATTTCTCATATTCTGATGCATTGATCGCAATCCAGCATTTCAGCCAAAACAGAGAACATTCAGTCGGCATAGACCCTTCTTGGGAAAACTCTCCTCATTTGCACAGTCGACCTCAGAATGTTCTCTTTCCTACTGGCTAACGACGGCCAATCCTAGAGAAGAGGGGAGGAGTTAACACGGACATAGGACATAATTGGTAAGCAGCGAGATGATTTTTTTATTTTACCCGATTGTCGGTGGAAACCGCACTGCAGTATACGTGTTAATGGCGTACAGTAAGTAAAGCCTGTGGTGTTTTTTTTTTTTTATTGTGTGTTGTTATTGTTGCGAATGGCTGCTTTAATTGCATGATCAATACGTATATGTTTACTGTTCGGTATATTTAAATGCATGACATTTCATATGAATGAAAGTAACAGAGCCCATTGCACCTTACTTTATACTTAACACATTTTGACCTTTTCACGTTTTTCTCTTACAGATTGGATGACGGAAAATTTTGACACCTACCCACAAGCAACCTCAACTGAATCATCTCCTGGTTCATCTATACCACCTTCGCCCTTGGAGCATGATGTCCAGGTACCCTCTGACTTGGAGGTAATGACCTCTCTGCTGAAAGAGGAACTTGCTCAACTCGAGGATTATTACCTGTTTGAATCGACGCCCCTGAAAGTGGAGAAATGGCCAAAATGTGACAAAGGCTTACAAGCGATGGCTGCTCAGTCGTATTACCAGTTACCCTGTACTTCGTACAGTGTAAACCAACCTGAAACAAACCCCAGGCTTGTTACCCTGGCAACAGGGGAGCTCGACCTAAGAAGCTTCTGTGGGGGCTCTGTCGGCAGACCGAAAATGTCTAGACCTGCCCCCTACAGCTATGTTCGAACCCACTCCAGCAGCCAAAGGATAGCATCAAATGGATGCAAAGATGTAGAAGTTTTCGAGAAGGAGACCTGGACTTTCAAAGGGACTCATTCAGGTTATACAGAGATGGCTTTTGACCAGTGCTCTGTGGACAAAATGTTTGGGAAGAACCATGCCAGTGCGAAGAAGGTCAGAGAATGTGCGATCTTGCTAAAGGAAGAAGAGAAAAACTGTTTCACAGAAGATGTTTTTTACAGAGCAGAGATGATGAAAAGTTTTGACGTACCAGTGGATGCCCACAACAAGAGAGAAGGTCAGGTTCATGGAATGAAGATGGCTGGTCATGGTCATGAAGGTGTAGCAATGCCAGTAATGCACTGCAGTGAAAACGGAAGCAGTCCAGTGTATAAACATTCAGAAGTGGCTGAGTGTTACTTTAATCAGATCACTGCCAATTTAGAACCATATCATGGCTTTATGAATGAGCTGGATCAACCAGTCAGAACTGGGGCTGTTGAATCCCAGAACAGTGGTTACTCACACCATGAATGCCTTGTAGATCAAAGCTTTGAATGTCTGTCTGGAGACTGTGTTAGATCTCTGGAGTTTCCAGCACAGAAACCAATGCACAGGCCAAGAGAAAACCCATGTGTGTTCAAGCCAGATGTCAAAGTAGGTTCCCTGGAGAGAAACCACGGAGAGCGCAAGCAGAAGAAGAGAGACCAAAACAAGACAGCTGCTTACAGGTATTGTTGAAAAGTGTTGTTCTTCCATGGTGCATAAAATGGAGATTAAATATGGGAATCAACATTAAAGCAAAAAAAGAAAAGAAAAAGGAATTGATTAATCCTGAATTTATTATTATTTGCTCATAAACAGCCAAGTAAGATTAGTTACTAAAAGCATGAGTTGTTTAAATGGTTGCTCTGATATCAGATGCAACAAATACAAATACTGCTCAAATGAATTTTTGCGTAAGTATTTGTTATTACAGAGATTGTGCAAGGGTGCAAATCCAATTAGTCTGTGGAGATGTTGTTCTGATGATGTCCTCAAACTGACTAAAGTGCAGACTGATACTGATGTGCACCACCTCTGTCATCATAATAACAACAGGTATCGTCAGCGTAAGAGGGCGGAGCAGGACTGCTTGGAGGAGGAGCTTCACGGTTTGGAGGGGCGCAACAGGGAGCTACGAGACAAAGCAGAATCCGTAGAGCGAGAGATACAGTACGTCAAAGACCTCCTAATTGAAGTCTATAAGGCTCGAAGTCAGCGCTTGAAAGAGGATTCCAGTGCCTAAATCTGTTTTCACCACCAGCATTAAAAGATCAGCTCTTTCTGCAAGGACTTTCTAATGGGATCTGGCAGCATGCTTTTGATGTTTCAAGTAGTCGGCAGAGCTCAGAAGAGAAAAAAAAGCCCATTAATTTTTTTTTTGCTTAATCACTGGAAGTGCAGGCCATAAGATGTAATGAGGGACTTGAAATGTCTTGGAGCACTGTGATAATAGCCTTTAGCTGAAACAACTCGATACTTTTACAATAGCATTAAAGAGATTATGCATTCTATAAATCCATCATGATTTCGTTGACTCTTCAACTTTATATTACATTGCTCTGTGCGAATTTCGTCATTTATAAGTAAGAGAAATGAACGGCTATTCTGCATATGCTAGTTCTGATGTGTATTTCTAGTGATCATGCTGATAGGGTGGGGCATGGTGCTGCTTAGCAAGTTGATATAACAGCAAGTTATTGTTAATTTTGTATGCTGCAACTATAAAGAGCACTGTAATGTCAAGTGACAGATCATACATCATTTGCTTATTTAAATTCCACCATATTTTTTTTATATTTTCACAATTTATTATTTTATCTTATATGTACAGAATTTTATGGATTGTAGCTTATGTAATAATGTAGGGTGCAGCAGATTTTTTCCAATAACAGAAGCTTTTTTCCACATTTTAAAATATTGTACATTATCAACCAATGTACTGTGGTTTATAGCACACGAGTAAGATTCTAGACTTCTTGGTGACTCCACTGGCTCAGGTACTGAATGCATGTCCGAAATACTGAAAAGCATGTTTGGGTTACGATTTCCTGCATGACCCACTATATGACTGCTTTGTGCATTACAATAGCGAGTAGACATTATTTCTGCCTTCGATCCTTTATCATCATTTACTTGATAACATTGCGCACCAAAAATATTTTTGACTTTCCAAGGCATGGAATTTTACGAAGTCAGTATTTGGGGTGGGGGGGTGGGTGCTTTCTTGGCGGGGCTGGGGGGTTCTTTGGCTTTCTATTGCAGGTTTGCGGCAAACAATCACTGTCATTTGCTGAAGATCTTAAACAACTGTGGGCCTAATGTCATTTAATTATCTTTAAATATCCAGGTGCACATTAGGCCTGCTGTAGAAATAAGCCATGCCGAAATCGATCGATACTGCAACATGAGCTCTTGGGCAGTTATTTACGTGGGAAAGCCTGCGTGTGATAAAATGTATGTGTATCCAAATCAAATGGCACAATAAACGCAAACCAAAACCATGTTCTTGTGTGTTTCTGTGCATTTATGAAAAATATACATTTTTGTGTATGCTGATAATTGCTCGGTGAAATGTAAATGACTGCGGGTTTTGTGATTTTGTTCTTATCTCAAATGAGAAATTAGGCTTAGCACTAGAGTTAGCTAATTGGCTCATTTCTGGCTGCAGTCTCTGGGCAGATAATCATATGATTGAAACACAACAATGCAACACAGTCAAATCTATGCAGATAGAATACAATACAAAATTCACACACAATTGTAAACTCATTCTTAAATCTGGACACAGCTGACCGAACTCCCTGCATCCTTTCCCGTCCACCACAAATTCACGTATTCATTCACTTGCCAAGTACTATATTAGGGCGACTATTCTCATACTGTTTAAGTTTTTCACTAAAAACAGTCATTTTTCATGCCGTGGTTTCCACAACATACTAAAGCCATTCCTTTGAGATTCTGGTTGATATGGACATGATTGTGTCACAATTCCCTCAAATTTGTAAAGGACATTTTTTTGTGCTTCGATTCTCATATTCTGCCAATCCCAAAGGTGATCTGTCAGATTCAGGTACATCAGTGGCCACTGAAAAACACTGATCACTGCCATGTTCATGGTGTAATATCTGGATGTGAAGGTATAAACTCAGTATCAGGACTCATATAAGCAGAGGTATTCAAGTGATGATTGGTCCCACACCATTATACCGTCTTCACCATGCTGGTCTGGTCTGTTTTTAACTAAAATCATAGTTCACAAGAAACATTTTATTTAAAATTGATTTCACATTTTATTTCTCACATGCTGACTGAAAATGTGAGAATTTCTCCACATAGGCTTTGGGATTATCATCGTCACTTCCCCTGGATAAATTCTTATTTAATGTAGGAATGTGTTTACTGGCTTTTTGCTCCTTGTGATGGTGTGATGGTGGTGATCAGCTCCTTTAATCAACTGTTGTCGTTCATTATATATTACACACACACACACACACACACACACACACTAGTGAATCTCAAAAAAAATATTTAAACTCATTCATGATCACAAGTTCATTCAAAAATTGTAAACTATCACATTTTATATTCATTACACACAAGTGACATTTCAAGCCTTTTTTGTTGTATTGTTGATCAGTTTGGCTTATATCACATGAAAACCAGAAATCCAAAACCTCAAGATATTAGAACATTTTAATTCAAATTTGAATAGATTACTAATTACAGTATCAACTTTTAAACAACACACCTTGAAATATATCACTTTAAATTTAATAAAAATATATGAAATAAAAAAAATATATAAAATGTATTATTATTATTTTTATCCCACATAATACCAAATTGTATTACAAGCTGTTACAGTCTGTGGTCTTGTGTTTTAGGAACTTTGATGTAGTGTGTGTGTGTGTGTGTGTGTGTGTGTGTGTGTGTGTGTGTGTGTGTGTGTGTGTGTGTATTTGATATAACAAAGACATCTCTTTCAACAGTAGACAATTTGTAGGAGTTCTCATAATGAAAAACACCCTAAAAGTCATAAAAATAGAGTTGATTATAATATAAAACTAATAAATCCTTGTAATGTTTACTGTAATCGGACACATTGATTTGATTTAGTAGCTATGAAAAAGCTTGTAGGTGTCTTGTAGTGTATTGCATCTTCTGTGTTTTCACAAAGAGGGCTTTTATTAAAAAAATATTTAAATAAAACAGCCTGATTTTATACAGTGTAGTTCATTTACAGTGATATTTTCTGCGCAGCCATAGCTTATCATTAGCTTCCAGTGTAACTTTATTAAAAAAGAAAAGTATTGCCCTTATTGCAGTAATAACAATGGAAATTGGACTTTAATGTTCACAAGGGAACACAATTGTATTTGCCTGAGAAGATGGCTGAGAAGCCTTATGTAGTGCACACTGTCACCTCATGATGGCACCAAAGGAAAGCAATGCAAAATGACTGAAAAATGGGCACAACAGTCACTTCTGGCACAAAAATGAATGGGCAGGAATAAACTGATCATTAGAAGACTTTTATTTGATTAAATATGAATAGTGTGTGGTATGTCTTTGCTGCACAGAATTCTGCACCAGCTTTATGCAAATCATTTACTGATTCTTGAACAAGAAAAATGGTCAGATTACATGGACAAATACAAAACATCATTTTTATTAAATTTCAAGCCTTTATTAATGCATTAAACCATCACGTCTTCTCTACACTACCTCAATGCTTCTTAAATGAACAATCAAAAAAGTGATTGAAGTGCAGAATTTCAAATTTCATTTAATGCATTTACTGAAAAATAGTTAATTAAGATCCATTTTTATGAAGTCCCTCTGTTTGTTCATTGCTAACCAAGTAACTGTCTTATAGGTTCACCAAGCTCAAAGCTCAATAATTAGAATAATGTCAAATTAATTGAATAATATGTGTTAAATGAGTCACACTGGAGTCCAATGCAACACATTGGAAAACATAATATACTAACTGTGCGTCTTTAAGCACACTCATATTTTCCCCCAGTATGTGTAAATCAGCAAAACGGTTGTGCTCAAAATATTCAAGCACGTCAAAATGAACCATGCTGTTTCTTTCACCTGCCTCCAAAAAGGGCAACATCGTGCAAATAAAAGCACTAGAAAGCTCCAACATTATAGATACTCCCACAGTATCTTGACCCACAGCATTCAGGGTCATTTTGTTATGATTTGCAGATTTCATGTGTCTAACAAACATTTCAGCAGATGAAATGCAATATTTGTTATTGCAAAATGTTTACACTCCTTTTATGTGGTGAAGAAGAGTCATGACAAGCGGTTGGCATAAAATGTTGCAACTCCCTAACTATTTATTGCGAAATACTGTGGAATGTAATGTTTAGAATATTATGGCTAAAACCATGAATGTTACATAGTTCAGAACTGGCCTGTATTTGGGGCCAATATGATCTACATGCATAATATAAACAATGTACTGCAGTGAATCAAAGAATATCATGATTTATCAGAGCAACCACAGGGCATTTAACACAGCTCTCAGCAGTACACTGTGTAAATCTGTAATCTGTCAGAGGGCTCATTCTGCAGCATTCTGCTTTATCAGTATGACAAAGGCATAAATGCAATTAGTATGGCAAATGATTTAGACCTAAATAATGATTTTTAAAGCCTTGTGTAATGACTTGAGCAGACCTTTGATTCAACATTGAAATGTAATATTATTTAACTGATTTAGACCTTTTGAGAAATAGCATTGTCTGCACTTCCTGTGCTGGACTGAGGATGGTTAACTTGTAATTGAAAGAACCTCAGTGCTGGATGGCGCTCTCTGCTGCAGTTATTATTGCACAACAACTATGCAACACTGGATGGATGTTTCACCACAGGCAAGTACAAGCATGCTCTAAATGAGGGTCTCTACAGGATGATAGGAGCTAGCTTTCATAGAGACTGCATGTTATTTGAGTAATAGAGTAAAAGGGTAGAAAGGGAAGTAGATTTAACCCTACATGTTGATTTTCATTTTTTCAACTGTGTAGACTTCCAGTTTCACATAGAAATAGATATTTCGTTTACTGCTTAATGAAAACACTTGAATAAAAATGTCAGATATATTCAGTATCAATCCACCAATCCCTATAAAATATATTCAATCAAATTGTCCTACTTTTAAAAGAGCAAAATGAAGCATTTCAGGTGCCATGTTTTAAGGACAGTTCACAGTGGGACTGCTTTATGATTAGCTTATAAAACTTTCTATGTTTAATCCATTTAGCTGATTTTGTGAGATGTTTTCATAGTTATTTTCAGGAGATGTTATTTTCAGGAGATCCACGATTACTCAAATTCTATAATTGAGATGAAAAATTAAGAGAATTTAAGTTTTTTTAAATGAATTTGACCATGTTTTGATCAACAAGTTTACTTACACCTACAAAAACACTTTACATCTCAGAAATCCTGTTAAAATTGATCATTCAGGTTATTTTGAAGAGAATTTTGAAGTTGTTTGCAATGATTAGATTAACAAGGATATTTAGAATAATGAGGTTAAAAAAAATCTAAATGTCCTTTATTATTATGTATGTATCAATGATGTCATTAACTCCACTCACTCTTGCTGATCAGTCGCAGTCTGTATGCAGGTTGAGGATGTAAAAAAGAGCAGTAAACATGCACTGAAAGGCTCCTTTGAAAGGCTCCTTTGGCATTTAAAATGGAGTTTAATTCATTTTGGTAAAGTTGATTTTAGCTAGGGGCGGCACAGTGGTGCAGTGGATAGCGCTGTTGCCTCACAGCAAGAAGGATGGGTTCGATCCCCAGGTGGGGCGACCTGGGAAGTTTCTGTGTGGAAGTTTGCATGTTCTCCCCGTGTTCACGTAGGTTTCCTCTGGGTACTCCGGTTTCCCCCACAGTCCAAAGACATGCATGGTAGGTGAATTGGTGACTCTAAAGTGGCCCTTAGTGTGTATGTGTGCACCCTATGATGGGTTAGGGCTGTTTCCCGCCCTTGCGCTTGGAGTTGGGCACCGGCTCACCTGTGACCCTATTCAGGAATAAGCGGTCCAGAAAATGGATGGATGGATGATTTTAGCTATTTTCTGAGCTGGATTACTTGTTGATAGTTCTAATTCTAATTCTAAAACCTAGAAAACAGCGTGTCATGGCCCGCAAAAGGCAGATCTCAGGTTCTAAGAGGTAAATGCTGTGAGGCCAGTTACATTACAAACACAACATTTAGATGGGAAATGATTAAAAGAATGGCTTTAATATTTAGGACACATATCATTAAAAGAGTCCAATATTCACTAGATCAAGTGCTGATAACTGCAGTGCAATATTGCAGATCAGTGCAATATTGTCATTGTGGACATCTGTAACTCTCTAATCACTCATAGTCCAGTTTCCCAATGTTAAGATCATCTGAACTGATCATCTTGACTTTTCATGCTGACTTTAATTTAACACCCAAAAACATATTTTTGTCTAAAGGTCATGAAACATGAATGAAACCCAACAGGTCTGATTATAAACCCAACCTGAGTCAGGAAGGGCTACTAAAGACTTCTGGAGAAGAGTGCACACCTGTTCTGTCTTTACCTGCAGCTTCCCTGGAATCTGACCAGACCACTTAGAGACGATGAAAGAAAAGACTGCCTGAGCTCAGACTAGCAGCTTTGAGAAACTAGTCTCTGCAGAGTTTTGCCTCCAGGGTGATAACAACAAAAACACACTTGAAAGAAACAGAGAAAACGCCAGAAAGACGTTTCCAATAATTACCAATTTACTGGAAACAAACCAAAAAAAACCCAAAAAAAACATCATGACAGGGGACAAATCAAATTGAGATATTTCCTGTATCATGCAAATGCATTGATAATGAAGCAACAAACTAAGTAATTGGTGACAATAAATTCCCTGGATGAGTTATAGGCATGGAGGTCTAAGGTCTGGGTCCCCCTAGTTGTGCGTTTTGAACAAAGCACTTTATTATGAACAGTATAAGTAATATTGAATATGGCCTCCCTTGGCTCTCAAAACAGCCTCAGCACCTTGGGAGCAGGTGCTTAAATGTCAGGTTTGTTCTATAAAACAAGTTGAAACATCCTAAAGGATACTTAAACAATTAGGTATTATTGTAAGTTTTTATATTATGATGATATGTATCATTTTGGCATTCTCTCTTTTCTACACCTAAAAAATAGATACATTTTGCCAAAGCCAAAATGAATTATTGAATGCCCCTTTATTTTTACAATGTGGGATAGTAATTAAAAATAACTAACAGAATGTCAGTAATATGCATGAAAATGACACCTCATGGAAACCACTTTTTAAAATTTTTAAACTTTTGGACATTTGATTTCATCATTATTAATGGATAACATAACAGATCATTAATAAAACATAATTATTAGTAATACAATTTTCTAATAAATTGAGTAATATCACTATGGTTGGACCTAAAGTGTTCTCCGAGGATTTGCAAAAGAAGCTTGAAGATGCAGATGGAAACGGATTCCAAAAGATCTCAAAACAAATAGAAATCAACCAATCCATTCTTGAAAAAAATTTGTGGAGAACATTTAAAACAACTGCTAACATAGCAAGTTCAGCCCAAGTGCAGACTGTAAGATGCATGAAGTCGTCAACAATCATAAGATGTGGATTTCTGGTTTTCTTGTTGTCACAAGACCTACAGGCAGCTTTTTTTTTAGTTTTCATGGGAGGTATGCAAGGAGGAAACCCTTATTAAATGAATAAATAAATAGATAGATAGATAGATAGATAGATAGATAGATAGATAGATAGATAAAGAGCAGAACAATGTGCTTTGGAAAGATGAATCCGAAGTCAAATTATTTGGGTTCAGTAACAGAAGACAATCCAAACCAAACACAGCATATAAATTCACAAACCTCATACCAACTGTGAAGCCTGGAGGTGGAAGTGTCATGGTTTGGAGCTGCTTTGCTGCAGCTACTCTCCATCATATACACCACTATGAAATCTTTATTGTATCAGAGGGGGCCTTGAGGAAAATGTAAGACCACCTGTAAAAGACTGACACTGAAACTTCACATCGCTGAAACTTGGAGAAGTGGGAAAATCTTTTTCCAGTAGATAAGTAGACAGTTAATTTGAAACATTCAATTGACATTATTTTAGTCAAAGGAGGAAATTCTGTCCATTAGGAATTGCTATGATTAAAAAAAGCATGTTAAGTTATATTACATCAGTCTCTCAATATAAATATCAAATAACCATGTTTAAATCTCTTAAAAAGGGCAAAGGTGTTCATATGGTGTCCTAACGTTTTTACATTACAGTACGTGTTGAATAGGGTAAACAAATAAAATGCCACATGTGAATTTTCATTGTTTTATTTCTTTTTTTTATTGATACATGCAAATAAGACATTTTATATATATTTACCACCATTTAGTGAAAACTCCCTCAAAGCCTATATTGATAACTTTGATAAGTGCTGAACAGATGCATTATTACTTGAAAACACATTTACGCAGATAAAATATTATCAAAATTTGTCATATAACTATACAATCCACATGGTTTCACATACAAATATACCACTATTCAAACATTTAGAATCACTAGATCACTGGACATTCTTTTTTTTTTACTTTTTGTACTAAAATTACTTGTGCATCTATAAGTTTAATTCTGAATGATGTACTGAAATTAAATTAAATTAAATTTGCAATGTTTCTGAATCTGCCATTGAGATTTGTTTAGAATTTTATTCTCAGTATTATATAGCATCTAGAATGTTGATGATTCTGGTCACAACTCTTTATTATTTTACAGATGCCTAAAATTAGTTGAAATTAAGTAAGTAGTGCCCCAATATACTTATTTATACAACAAATAATTTATGTTATTGATCAAAGCAATTCCATATTTTTGAATGGTAGTGTGTATAAAAGACGTGCTGGGGAGTGTATTTGGACACTCTAGATATGTTCTACACTCTTTGTTGAAATTACTAAATGAAAAATTAAACATTTACCTGAAGAAACCACATGACAAAATATTAAGCAACTTTCATTCAATTCATTTTACCCAATTATTACTTAATGAATAAATGCTGCAGTGAACATTAACTGATATGAATATGAAATAGCTCCACAAACCGCTTGTTAATAAGGTGGGATGTTTTTGTTTTCTTTTTAAATCAATTCTATGGTAAATTAATTGTCATTTAGTATTAACATGATCAAATTTACAGATTCAAAAAACATGAATCGTGGAGTGAGTCAAAAAGTTCACATAACCTTATATTAACATGGCATATGTCTGCATGTCTGTTGCAGATAGTGCCACATTTTTGTGTAATGTTTTGTTACTTTAATGTAACAAACAGTGGAAGTTTCATGGAAACCAGCTGATGCACAACCATTGTGTCATTGTGAAGTAAGTCAGAAATATATCTCATTTTATCACTCCACAACACCTCTGGTTGCATAATACATAGCTTTTCCCATGCCACGAAATGCCGCTACCCTGTTAAACTTATTAGAACACACAGTTAGGCTTCTTCTGTGGCAGGTCAAAACTTGTATTAACCCCAAAACATTTACCGTCAGGTAACAACACTGCCTTCTTTGGCAGAAACCACTCAGCTTATTAGAAGCAGTGTGTGACTGGACAGACCTCTGCTAGATGACCTGGGGAACAGAATAATACAATCAATACAAATTGATTTCTTTCATTTTTGTTCAAGACAAGGCAGCAAGGTTCTGACCTAAGTATGACATGAATATGCCTTTTAAAAACAGGTATGAATGTGTGATTCAGTTTCATATGTGTGTTGTAACAAATAGTTAAGGATATTTTCTGAGTGAACAGCAAAGCACTTTTGCAAGTCGCTCTGGATAAGGTCGTCTGCTAAATGCCGTAAATGTAATGTAAATGTAATCCTTTTCTTGTTTTGAGACCTCAGTTTGACCTGTACCATTCCTTTTATATCTTACTTACATTTAGAACAGAGGAAACAAAAATGGTCATCTCTTGATTTGTGAACATCAATTATTGTTATTGTCAGAATGCTACATGTTGGGGCTGCAGATTGCTGGGACAAGATTTGGGGAGTCAGAAAATCTTTTTACGCCATAAAGCCTTAAAGCCTCATAGTCTTAATGAGTTACTGGGGTCTGAGACTTTGAAAAAACAATATTTTAGAGCCTTTTAGGATTTATTTTTCAAAACTAAAATCATTAGTATTCCTGAATTTGGAGGGAATTAAATTAATAAATGTGCTGACGTGGTCTGGCGGGTTTTCACATGAGTTTTTCTGGCCATGACACATCACCTCTGTAATAAGGTCATGTGCCTCTTCGGCTGGTTGTCTGAGTAAACCTTTGCACTACTAATGATGCTGATGTAAATAGAATGAAAATGCAAGAGCTACTACAAAACATGGAGATATCAGAATGGTATCTGTTCATTCACCTACTGTCCAACCAAAGAAACATAGAATTACCACTAAAGGCAGCTGGCAACCCAAAGGAATGTGCAACAAAGTCTGTCCTAAAACCGGTATAAACACTGGCTTGGCTTCTGAAAGGTGCTTAAAAAATTTAAAAGCGATGTTTAGCTGCTGTTTTTCTTTCTTGCTGAACAGCTAAGATATAAGACGTAATGCAACATGGTGTTACTTTAAAGTTAAAAACTTTTACCTTCAACTAAAACATTACAATTTTACATAATGTTATTATGTTGATAAGTGTAGTGTTTAGAGTAATGTTAAAAGTGGACCTACTTTCTTTAGCGGAAGAACCCTTTTTGTGTCGTTCCTTCTCTTGTGTATTTTTGCTTAGAGCATTGATTTGAAAAAGCTGTGAGATGGCTCTCTCCTCAAGTAAAGTACCGTGTGGATCACAGCTCTGCCTCTGTGATGATTTTCTTCATACTTTTATCTTATGTAGTCGCGCACAGACACAACAATAAGAACCTCTGGAGATATTTCCTTCACCTCATTTTGGCTAAGCTCTCTCTGAATTTTCCATTGACTGACCAAATGTTAATGTGTAATTATCAGATTTGAATGAAGGCGCATGCTCTCTGCAATTACACCTTCTCACCAGAGAGGTCTCTGATTCCCCAAATCTACAAAACCTATGAACTATAGCTTTAACATCATGCTTTCTTGTGAGGATGATTTGTGATCTTCCATTCAGTTTATCACAAGCTACAGTAACAGAGAAAAACTGCTTTAACTTGTGAGTCTACAAGAAAATAAACTATTAGAAAGGTACCTTGCTACTTTTGCCTTTTCTTAATGAAAGAAAAGAGTTTCAGAAGAAGTGAATGAACACAGAGCAGGATAATGTTTACTGTCAAAAAAGCAAATCACCTGGGTAAAGCCACAGGCACTTATGACTCACCTGCACACTACATTCCATCTGCAAGAGGCACTCTAGTGTTTCCATCATCTGCTCTTTACGCAGTGAGTGCAGCCTGGTTTGTCCAAAAGTGACACTCCTCTCCTGCTCACATACTGTACTCTTCAGAGTCACTGATGCATGCTGCAATGCACTGAGCCCTAACCAGACCAATGTATAACACACACACACACACACACACACACACACACACACACACACACACACACACACACACACACACACACACACACACACACACACAACCAAATATAACATACTTGACACGGACTGGATAAATGGGTGCAGCTTAGCAAAGTAACATAGCAGCTGAATGCATTGAGTAGAAAGGGTGTCCACAAACATTTGGACATATGTCTTCCCTATGTTTATGGTTACATTATCAGAACATAACTGTACCATACTTTTGTTGTCTCCATACATTGCAGTTGTATGTCCTATGCAGCGATGTATGCTGAAGTTTTAATGGTTATTACTAGAGATATAATATCAATTCACCATTCACATCTCTGGCTTCCAAATCAATATAGCTTCCATTCTTCATGCAGCTCATCAGCACCTGTTAAGAAAAAGTAGTGTTCATCACTAATTTAATCCATTGATAAAAAAATGGAATTAATGTTGTTTATACCATCATACAAAATATGAATGTAGTACTACCTCCAGAACTCTGACATATCCACATTCTGCACTAACATGGAGGCATGTCTTTCCATATCGATCCCTTTCATTAATGTTTGCACCAAGAGAAATCAAATCTGCAACTATGAGATGTTGATTTCTCTGTGCAGCCAGGTGGAGAGGAGTCTAAAAACAAAACATAGTAAATCCATTCAGAAAATGGACTGCTGAGCTGGACATTGATTTAATTGGTCATATATACTGCTATATATACCCATGTATCACAATATTCATTGTATGCTGCCATATGATAAAAAAACCTTTTTATTTTCTTTGCTAACAACAAATATAATTTGATCTCTGATTATATAATAAGCATTCACAGTTGTAGAGAGGTTATGAGAATGAAAAACAACAGCTGTTTTTAAATAAAACTCATTATAATATGACATTTGTATCTTTTTCTCTTTTCTTTTTGTTTACTTTCAGTTTCTACGTAACCTTTTCTCTTTTTGATATTGCATTTGTTATTGTTTTATGGACACTTTACCCTTTTATATCACTATTTGTTAACTTTCCCTGCAGATTTTTACTTACCACTATGATATAATTCCTTTTTTGTTTACTTTTCTTTTATATTATGCAAATAAAAAAATCAAGTAAAAAACATATCTGAAATGTTTCTGATTGTAAATATAACTGGATTGTTGTAAAAGATCATGACAATTATCATAAAGACAAGAACTGTGAGAAAAAATGAGATGGAGCTGTAAGCATGCGAGGAAACCAGTAATAAGATACCTGACATAGTACTTTGATTACATTGTGACAAGTGGTAACAAAAGGATGCACTGTAAAGTCAACTCTAATCTAAGAAATTAGTTGAATGATTTTTTTTTTTAGCTTTGAATTTAAATGATTTAAATATAGCAAATGGTTGCAAGTGAATAAATACATAGTAGAATAATAAAATAAAATTCAAATCAAGTGTACAATCCAGTTGCCATTTTATCAGGGCTGCTACAGAATAAGACTATGGTATGGTTTCAGCTGCAGAGGAGGGAAGGAGCTAAAGTGTAAGCAAGCCAAAAGGCGACAATGGCGAGGAGCTGATGTGGAGGTAGAAACCTGGGAGGAACCAGGCTCACAAAGGGCACCTCTCCTCCTCTGGTCTACTTATACATAGTTAGTTGGGGGATTAAAAATTTGATTAAAAATAAAAGATATTATGTTACAACACACTTCTTTCCAGAACCAGTAAATATAAAACAATAATGTTGGCAATGTTGAAGTTTCATCATTTGTTGATTGATTTGTCATATTTCCATCATTTTGTTCAGTGTTTGTATGTGAATGGTATGTTTGACTGTTACCTTTCCCTCTGTATCTTTGATATCCAATTTCTCCAAATCTGCCATCCTTTTGGCAATGACATACACAAGAGCTCGTTTTCCCTCATTAACAGCTCTGTGTAGCAGTCTGTGAAGAAACCATACAACAAATGGCAGTAAGTTGTACCGTCTGGTTCACCCATCTATACCAATCTGATGATTAGCCTGGTAATCTCCTACAGAATAGTCACATTGTGACTAACAGAGCACTGCTGTTTTCCACAGAAAGGTATATCTCGAATCTCTGTGACTGGACAAGAATGTTCAGCGATATAATCTATAAATGTTTATATGGTGAGTGTTTGTACTAGATAAGGATTTGGAAAACTGGATCTGGTATAATAAATTCTGATTAACCATAATCTCTTATTTAGTATTACACCCTGACACACATTATTCAGGAATTTCAGAAGAACATAGATATCTTGAAAGTGTCTCTAATGTCTTGAAAGATACATTAGATCAACTTACGTTCTACCACACTCATCCAGAGCCAAAAGCTCTAGGTCAGAGAGACCCCTTAGTAGATGTTCCTCTCTTTCAATTTGGGTCCAAAAGAATGCTTGGCTGTCCCACTCCTGAACTGAGAATGGATATGCTGGACTGCTCATCTTCTTTGGGGAGCCAAAGCAGATGTTCATCTTGGGGTTTATATCACTTGCTTCACAGCAGGTCATGCCATGCTGGTTCTTGTGTCTATAGTAGGATGTCTCAAAAGTATTATATCCCCCATGACTTTCTTGCAAAGGAGAAATGCTCTGGCTATAAGCACAGCCAGGAAAGGAGTTGTAGACCTCTATGGATTGCATGGGAAACTTATTAGTTTCACAGAAACGTTGAATTGAAGGTGGCTCAGCAGTAAAGCTATGTTGAGATAATTCACACCAATTCTGGTCACCCTGCTCTGGGCAAAGGGAAATGGACTGGTGCTCTTTTGGTGGTCGTGGAGGCATACAGGTCTTAAGATCTTCTTCCAGCACTTCCACTATAATGGCAAGCTCTTCCAAACTCTTTTTTTGCCACTTTTTCTAAAACATACATTTTAGTTAGAAGGCAAGCAAATACCAGTCACCTATTTAGGAAAACTATTGGAGAGTGTGCTTACCAGTCTGTTTCTCCGATCAGCACTTGTGTTGACTCGTTTTTTGTCACCTTCAAAAAATATAAAATTAAAAATATAAAACTTGTAATGGACAGTGGTACTAATGTACTATACAGTGAACAAACCTTTTGATGTTTTGCTTTCTTCCTGCTGGAAAGAGATAAGAAAAGAAAAAAGATAAATATCTTTACTAAAGTTTATGGGATGATACTGTAACTAGCAGGAATAATTTCTACCTGCAGATCCTTGGGGTCTATGCCCTTGGCTATGCGAAAATTCCTCAGCATATCTCTTACAGGCATTCTCACTCTGACACCCAGGTAAGCCTTATTGCTTTTGGTTTTCCTAGCCTTTGGACCTAAAAAACAACAACAACATATATGTTGGCCATTATATGCAACTGTATAAACTAGGCAGTTTCAAGATATTAAAGCAGTTAAAGCTGTTATATATGGTAATGAAGCAGGAAATGGCCATTAAATGGATTAGTGATGATGGCTGTTGAATATTTATTAGAATTTTTGAGTTGCATTTTATACATTTTAATTCCGTTGGATGTCATTCATTTTATGTCATTAACTACATTTTTGGAAAGCTGAGTTCAATTTCACTAGCCACCCTCAGGTCTGATTACTGCCAGACCTACAGAATTAAGAAATCATTTAAATAGAAATCAACATCGTGACGTCTGCTAAAAGATTTCAAAAAAACACATTATTCCCAATCTGAAAATATGTAGTTAAGAAAAGAATAGAAACAATCTCATGGACATCTATCAGTCTGGAAAAGGTTACAAAGCCATCATAATTTAGGACTCCAGTGAACCACAGTGAAAGCTTCTGTATTATCTACAAATGGAGAAAACATGGAACAATGATAAACCTTCCATAGTGCATCAACGACTCACCCAGGAGGTCACAAAAGAACCCAGAAAATAGTAAAACATGGTGAAAGAGTGTGATATGTCTGGACCTGCTTCAGGACCTGGACAACTTGGTGTACTTGATGATAATAAATTAAATGGAATAAATTGGAACTCCATTTGGAATTCATTTTTCTACCAGAAAATCCTGGAGGAGAATGTCTGGGAATCAGTTCATGACCTTAAGCTCAAGCATACTTATGTTCTGCAGCAGAACAATGATCCAGAGCACACCAGCAAGTCCACCTCTGAATGGTTTATTACCTCATCACAAATGGCCAGGCTGAAGCTTTTTCTCCTTAATAAATAAAATCATCATTGAAAAAGAGCATTTCGTATTCACTGAGGTTATCTTTGTCTGATACTCAAATTTGTTTCATTATTCATAAAATATTGCCATATACAGACAATGCAGTTGCAAGGCAAATTATGTGAATACTTTGGAATTATGTGTAATATTGCACTGATTACCAATAAAAAAGAGGTCTGGTCTCTATCAATGCAACTGAACTAATAATGGAACTGAATTTGCAGAGACTGGAAGCCTAAGAGGAAAGTTTGATGGTTGGTTTGTTCATTCGTTCAACTGGCGGTGAAGAAAATGAGGAAGAAAAAAGACCTGGTGTAGCCCTGAACGCCAGGTCCTGTGCACACCTGCACCCTCCCCCATGCTTTACAAGTGTGTGGTGTTCTTCATCCTCCAAACACAGCATTGGGCATTTTTGTCCATATAAAGAAGGCTTTACAAGAGTCATTGGTAAAATGTCTTAAAATACGTTTTTTGTTTTACATTTGTTGCACAGCAGCAGATTTTTTTGTGGTGTCTTTTAAAGAACAGCATTTTGTAATTTGCCTAATATGTGTCTAATATTATACACATGATCCAAATATGTAGAGTCTTCTGTATATATTTTGGTGTTACACCTAAATTTTCTTAATTTTGTAGATAGCGTGCCTACATGTGTTTTATGTACATCCAGCAATGCCTGTTTTTAGTTTTTGCCTTCTTCTCTTCTGAGGTCTTCTGACAGTTGTTTGCACTGAGGCATGATTCACAATAACCAGTCTATCTTGAGAAGAACAGGTTTGTCAGTGAAAAGGCTTTGCATGCCTTTATTTAATGCGCAAAGTACCTGTGAATTCCACACTTTCAATCTCACTGCCCTGAACTGAAACACAGTTAGCACATTTGTTCATGGAGAGGTCATTAACACAGACTTTTTCATACTTGTTCTGGTCTGTACCATATATATCAATATGATGAATAAAAGACATAAATAGTACAACTTGTGTCATTGGTTAAGTTAGATTGTGTTTGTCTATAAGTGGGTCTTAAATAATAACCAAACAGCATTTAGTAGGAATCTGGACAGAAATCCAAGTAATTCCAAAGGGTTCACTTAATTATTCTTAGAAGAAATCATATAGACCAACCTAACAGCCTGAAAGTGATTCCGAGTCCTAATTAACATTTTCACATGATATAGGTCAGGCTAACAGTGACAGTGACAGTGCATCAGAGTGATACTGGAAACTTAAAAGAACCTTTTTTTTCACTCACCTGTTGAAGACTTTGACACTGGCTTGGTGTCTGCAGAGTGGTGACACACCTCCATACTGACCCCTGTGAGGGCTGAGGTGGGCAAATTTGGTCCATTTGTATTTGATGCCGATGTAGCTGGAAGTGGCGAAGAATCACATGAATGGACACCATAATCATTATCTTTCCACCTGTGACTTTGCGGCATCCTCTCACTTTCTGCCTTCTTCACTGAACTCTTCACTATCTAGCCTACCGGTAGAATGTTAAACGCATAGTTGTTTGAGGTTTGGAAGTCTTTCAGTCAGCAGTGAGTAAGGCGTCAGAGAGCCAAAATGCTGGAAGTTTGCCCGACTGCCCTGGAGGCAATCAGTTCCTACTTGCCCTGTCACGACAGTGCAGGGAAAAACAAGAGTAATATCCAGCAATTGTAAAACACTCTCTTTTCATATATAACTTTACAACTTTTAACTTTTATTTGATTACGATCGATTACTCAGAGGAGTAGTGCACTAATTACATCTCCTGTAAATTACTAAAGACTTATTTAAGGCCCAATTAAATGTGTCAGTTATTTGCCAATCAGTACATTGTGTTACATCCCAGGTGACCATCAGCATCGACTTTTGATATTTAACATGGAGTGACCGAAATTTAATCTCAGGACAGCCATCCTCATCATCCCGCTAACATCTATTTAACACAGAAAAGCGACAAATCCAAACATTGACATTATGTTGCTTTTTAAATGTGATGTTAAGTAACCAAAATCCAACTTCCAAACATTTCATTTCAATGTCATAGCATTAGTTGTGATGTATGGAGAGAATCCAACGTCTAATAAATGTCTTACAGTATTAGATGTTGATATTTTGTTGTTTTAAAAAAAAAAGCTCTTCAAAAAGGCTCATGTCAATATTATATTAATGTAAAGTGTCAAAATTTTGTTGCGGTATAGAGACCAAAATCCAACATCAGTAACCATCAAAAATTGCGTTACTCTAATTTTAATTATACTGAAGATGAACTGATCTCCAAAAAGCGTAAAGTTCCAGAACACAAATTATTTTCAACATTCTTTTCACTTTGCATCAAGAAACATGATGCAAAGGTTTGGGCAACCCAAGATTTAAGTTCTCAGTAACTCTATAGTTCTCAGAGTTCAGAATTCAGGACATATTACTCAAAACTCAGGACATTTATGGATTTTTCAGGGCATCTTCTCTCAGACAAAAAAACAATTAACTGAAGGTCAAAATACAGTTTTAAAAATGTTTTAAATCACTGATAAAAAAACCCTCATGAATAATTGGCAGCTTTTGGTTCAATAGCACACCAAAAAGGTTAATGAGTTTCCCCACTAGCACCACATCAACATTTCTGTTGATGGGTGGGATGAAGTTAGGAGGGAGAAAGCCAAGAGGTAAGGGGTCTCTTGTTTTTTCATTCGTTAAAATGTTATATTAACCATAAAGTTTCTGTGGGTTTAACATTTACAGCTTATCAGAGAAAAAACAAAACAAACAAACAAACAAAGAAAAAAAACAGCAAAAACATGACTTTTAACTCAAATTTTCAGAGGTACTGAGTGTCAATTTAGGGGTGCTTGGGCCTTGTACTGTCAACAGCAATGGCCATGCTTTTACTAGAAGGATTAGGTTTGTGGACACAAATAACAAGTCAAGTTATCGAGTTATCTAACTGGTCTGGGTTTTTGAAACTGGCTTATTGTCCAGCTGTTTTGGTTACACTGGACTTCATTAAAGAAACAGTACTATACAATGTTCACAGCATTTGAAGGGCTGGAATGAAAATAAAATAAAATAAAATAAAATAAAATAAAAGATTGTTGTAGCACATACATATCTGCATGACTCACAATAATCTGACTTCATCAAATGCTGATGGGATTTGAATGTATGATCTTCTATTGACAAACAGGCAGTTAGACAGTTGTGCCACTCTAGACTTTAGTGCCACTTCTGCATCTAAGAAGCTGAATTTTCTCTGAACTCTTTTAGGTAGTGTTGTTTCACAGCAGCACAACAATCTAACTGCTCATTAATTCAAATCCCAGCAAAGGCTACATATCTCAGGATCAGAGTAACCTACATACATGAAACAAAAGTCATAACAAACTAGAAGACTTAACTAGAAGACTGGGAGAATGATACATTTCAGAATAAAGTGGTGGTTAGGGAAGCAGCGGTGTGAATGGAAGGTTCTCGGTTCAAATCTGTCTGAACTGACTGAAGTGCCCTTGAGCAAGGCACTGAACTCTCCAGCTAGTCCCCGGGCGCTGAGCATAGGGCTGCCCACCGCTCTGGGCACGTGTGCTCACTGCCCCTGATGTGTAAATTCACTAGTGTGGATGGGTTAAATGCGGAGGATTAATTCCTGTGTGTGCACAACACAGTGGGGTAAAAAAGTAGAATTACTTACTTAAAACAAATTGTGACATTTGGTTTTTAATATTACTTGGACCACAGTCAAGTATTTTGAAAACCTTATTTTTATAAATGTCCTTGTCAGCTGAATGTTTCCAAATAATTGATCAAAAGTCTTGCATTTTTAGCTCAAAACACTCCAGATGATGAATTTCCAGCAGGATGATGAATTTACAGAGATCTAAATTTGACACTCAAGTTTTTTAATTCTGTCTAGCTTTTTCTGTGTTGACCTAAAATAATCAGAACATCTTTCCCTTAAATGTGCAATAGCATTATTTTTTTCCTTTTTTTTCTCCTGCACCACACAACATTTTTTTAATGAAATTACAGGTTTCATTCTGGAATGACGGGTTATGTACATATATATATAGGGTGTGTCCTGTATCAGCAGTTTCTTAGGAAATACTACATGTGGGAAAGCTGTTTCCTTGGGCAGTTCTCTCATGCCAGCTTCCTCATAGTGCAAAAATGACTGTGTACTAAGAAATTCATTACTGATCACACATTTGTCATTTTCTTCTTTAGTGCCAGCTCTGCTGAACAAAAAAACAACTGGTTTTTGATTGACCTCTTTAGACCCAGCATAAGGTATGTTTTTTACTGAGTTTGATGCCGTAATTGGCCTGCAATTTTGAGCAACCTGACCAAGCTAGACAACCAGTATGACAAAGCTTGACCAAGCTTGACCAAGCTGCTCCACCAGCAGAACCAGCATGACCAGCAAGACCAAGGTATTTTTTTTGTCTGTGCTCAGCTTTCAATAGACTTGACCATCAAAGACCAGCTGAGAACATCTGAAAACAGTTGACAGCCAAACCTGGTACTGAGATGGATTTTTCAGCAGGGAATGAACTGAATCAGTGATGGTGTTAATGTTTCACCAAAAGATCTGAATTGAGCTGGTTATTACAAAATCAAGTCAAACACTGACATCCAGTGGTGGTTCTCTGATATTACACCATAATAGAAGGGGGCAAATAAACTTATTTGAAAAAAAATAAAAGTTGCCACATCAGCTTAATTCTTATCACTTTTTTGAGTGTATGCAAAAATATTCAGTAGTTTTATAGTTTTGTAGTTTTATTCATATTAATTGAAAGCACTATATTTTTCAGTGTTTGCTGTTATGGGGAGAAGAGTGTCTGTTTAAAACAATCACACTCACCAGTAAAACACAACCCTAAGAATCTTTGCACAAATAAAGCACACTTGCTTGCACTGTATGTGCACTGTGTTTTCATGTCATGTATTCTTGAATTCTTAAAGAATTTGCTTAACCCTCATAATATTTGGTGTGCACCTGTGTTCTAAGGGTCAAAAATGGCCTAAACCCCTAAAATAAAAACGCTTAATTTGACTGTTAAACCGTGAATCTCTTTTGCTTGAGGAAACAACCTTTGTGCAAGTCTGTCTTTATGAAAATTTAAGCTAGACTTTTTCATTGTAGAATGACAGCATTTAGTCAGGGGCCTCCACTCTTTTTTATTACAGCACACCTGTTATATTCTTTTTTTTAAAAGATAAGATAAGATAAGATAAGATAAGATAAGATAAGATAAGATAAGATAAGATAAGATAAGATAAGATAAGATAAGATAAAATAAGGTAACCCTTGGGAGGGTTCCCTCAAGGAAAATTAAGGTTCCAGCAGCAGCATCAGTACAGTGCATAAAAGAGTATTACAGTAGAGATGTATAATCATTTTTGTTTAAGGTTCTGCAGAGTTGTAAACGTTAACATTTTAGTCAGAGAAAAGTAGCAGAAATGAGCAGAAATTTAAACCACAGGGCTCAACTTATTTGTACTCTAAGTTCTTTGTGTGTGGGTGTTTGTTTGTTTGTTTGTTTGTTTGTTTGTTTGTTTTATTCTAATATAACTTATATAGTTTTCCTCCTGACCTAGTTTATATACATCTATTGTATTACATTTGTATTTGTTGTATTGTACTGTTGCATTTAAGGAAGCTACTGGATGCCTCAGTTTCCCTCTGGATCAATAAAGTAAATCTAAACAATGGTAACAGTGGTTATTTTGAACTTTGTCCAATCTTGGAGACACTTCAGGAAAACAAATAAAATGTCATGTTGAATAAAGATCATTAAGGGGGTTTTCTCTGCAATTAAATGTGGTGCAGGTCATTTTTGACACTTAAGGCAACACAATGATTAAATCAGTATCATAAGAATTGTGAGACTTGGTATTTCTTACTCCTAGGCTGCTAAAATAGCTGAGAACTAAAATTCACGTTGATCCACCACTAAAGCACATACAGAACTATCCCTGAAAGTGAAAGAATCACGTGCACTAAGGCAGTAGAGGAATTCTCCAGGATTTTAACAGCGTATGGGTCAAAATGTGTTATACAGTTCACTTTTACCAAACATTTGTGCAAACGTGTGAAACACTTGCACACAACACCAACATTTCAACAGTGTGTTGTCTGTGTCCTGTACTCATGCCCTCATGCATTCCAAATACAGAGTGCACTTCCTGTCAGAAAGCTGGCTGTGCATTAATATAACACTAGATGGCAGTGCTGGTGTATCAAAACAATACAACACCCTGGCACTTACCAATTACAGTTATACAAATTTCAAAGTTATTGAAACATGAAAGTCAGTGACTATTTCAGAAGTAAATTACACACGTTTCTCTGAAACGTTTCAAAACACCTCACCTGTCAATCGAGATACACACTTCGTGGGCAGTTACATGCTGTTTTCTAGGCTTCATAACTCAGAGAAACCTCCAGACATATGAACTACAACACTTCTCTTATCAAACCATGGCAGTCAACCTTTTTCCTTATGTGGCTTATGGCTTGTGTGAATGGCGAGCATTCCAGATCTGAAAACAGCTCAAAATCACTTAATTAAATCACACTGAATTAATCCCACATTAAATTCCTATGCATGTTAACTGCTCTGTAAATACAGTATGTGCGTGCTCAACCTGCATGTAGACTCCGAATGATCAGTGAGAGGGGGGACCTAGAATTTCCTGAAAAGAAAAATACTTTCATTTTAGTACTTTAAATACTTCAATTACTTACATTTTTGCTGAAGAAAAGTACATCAAGCTACAAAAATCATTCCCACAAAATTGGCCTAGACATCTAAAGATAATGCAATCAAGAACTGTAAGGGTAATGAGGCATGTGCTCCTTCTAATGAAACACACACATTGATGAAACACTCACCAATCACTTATAAGATGGTGGTTTGAAACATTTACTGATTGTGTTCAGGGACAGCCTTTGCTACTTTAGAAAGTAAAGGTGTTATCATAAAACATCACAGTTTTCGATATATTAACAAACAAATGTATGGTTGCCTCTTTAGTTATGTGTAAATAGTGCAATTTTACACAGAAACATGAAAATCAGAAGTATTGATTTTTTTATTAATGTGTGTATTAATCCAGAATTTGGTTACAAATGGGTATTTTCATATTAATGTTTTTTTCCCCTCTTGACAACGTATACCGGAAACTACACATCCATCACCTCACAGGCTGTATCCTCTCTCACAGCAAATGAGGACAGAATCTTTTAAATGGTGAATCCATCCTTGCACAGACCTGCATCAGTAATTGCAGGCCTCCAGCATAGTTTGAATGAGGGCTGTCCTGACACAGGGCTGGAGATTAAGAACCCGAACAGCCATGCTGAAAAGAAAGTCCTCAGCAGGGTTAAAGAACAGAGGATACAGTGTAAAGCACTGGATTGAACATTTCAGATGCTGAAAAAAAAATGATTTAGAAAAGAGCATTTAAGTGAAAAGATGACACTCAAATGACACTGTATCTGATCTGCTTTGCATTCATTGGTCTTCTGCGTGAATGCTGTGATGATGGTGTGTAGTTTGTCTGAAAATGTGAGAATTAAGTTCTGCAGCTCACATTAGCACACATTAGCACATGGGGCAGCTGTGGCCTAGTGAACCTTGTGGCCAAGGAACCATGGAAAGGGCTGCCCACCACTCCGGGCATGTGTGCTCACTGCCCCCTGTTGTGTGAATTCACTAGTTTGACTGTGTGCATGTGTGGACGAATTCCCCTGTGTGCAAGCACAGTGGGTCTATGTTTAGGTTTATGTTTATATTATAACCTCATTGGCCCAGGACATTCAAAATAGCTCTGTGTCGGACACAAAATATTTTAATCAGAACCAGAACTAAAATTTTCACTTCAGGTTTTTCTAGACCTAAAATGTGAACTTCAGTAACACATTTAAAATGTGCACTTCCTTTTAGGGAGAGAGAGACAAGACAAGTGTGGTATGCGCGACAAACTGGCTAGAGGTAAACCACTGGGTTTTTTTTCTTTATTATAATATCTCTGTGTAGTTTTTTGAGTATTTGCTGAGTAAAAGTTTCAGGGAGAGCTTTAGCATAGAACAGAAAGCTTTGACACAAAGATTTAATGGACAGAATTAACACCATTGCAGCACAAGTCTCAGATAGTAATAATGGCTTCATATTCAGGTAAGATTTCCAAAAATATGTACATTTAATGGGCACATAACAGGTATATATAACAGGTACATATAACAGGTAGTACATGCGTCACACAGGTCCAGGAGCATGGAGTTGTGCATCCAATTCCCACTTGGATCACTGACTGTGGTGTGTTTGCAGGGTTTTCATCTGGTTAAGGTGTGTCTGGGTTGCATCAGTAATTTGTAAAATTCAACCTATATTTAACACACTTGGTATGCTTTCTGAAATTACATTTTAGTCACATATGTACACATTACTGGAGGAAACTAACCAAGTAGCAGTAGCAGCAGTAAGTGTGCAGGCCCACACTGCTCATTGGGAGAATCATTAAGGTTACCTCATTCTCCCACAAAATGGATAAGAAGAGAGACAGACAGAGACAGAAAAAACATTGTAGAAATATAAGAAATATCAGTAGTTTAGTGTTTGCTTGGCTTGTGCTTTTGTTATCAGATAAATTATCCACATTTGATACTTGTATGTGTAGCCCAAATTCATAAAATATAGACTCTTAAAAATACAGTTTCCCCAATCGTTACAGAGCAGCTTGATTACTTGTGACTCAAGATAGGTCTTGATTGTCTGCCTATTTCATGAAGTAGTGAAGTATTTCAAGCTCTTTAATTCTAAATTTAATTTCAAGTTTGAAAAACTGACATCACACAGTATCAACATTAAAAAAAGGCTTGAAATTTGTCCCTTTAAAATATATGACAGTTTACCCTCTTGAATTAAATTATGGTCAAATATTTTAATTCCCTTAAATGCACTAGCAGATAAAATTATTAATTAACCATTATCTCTTATTTATCTTCCAAGGAAAAGTTCATATACTTTACTTGTTTTAAGCTTTTCTTTTAAGCTATGGTACTGTTGAATATGTACAAATATGTAAAGCATGGTAGCTTGTTTTTTTCGACGTGTTCTAGCAGTATTTTAAAACATTGTATTGTAAATATTTTATGGACATTATATGAAGTGTGTGTATCAAAATGTTGAGAACATAGGACAGTGACGGAGGGGTGAAAGAGAGTTATTTTGTATATTTAATTCATATTTTAGCATAAATGAAATGTGACCTCTCTCCTGACTTGTAACACCACCTTATCAACACTCTGTTTACATCACTGTATAAAACCACTAATGCTCAACTAGGCTCTATAATGAGTGAATTACACGAGGAAGTTGGGCCAAAATTGGTAAAATGATTAACCTGCATAAAAAATACATTACTTGATTAATCACCTTCGTTAACACATTAATGTCACCAGCACTAGAACTGAAGGACCAGAATGTAAACTGCATGTATCCTTAAAAATTGCACATATTCAGCATAACATGACCAGGATTTGGAAGACATCTCTATAATCTAGGACTGGGCAGGAGACATCTGTGTGTCATTTAATTCCAGAAAAGAGCATGAGTGGGCTGCTTGTGTGAAAATGGTTTTGTTTCCAGAGGGATGACACTCAACTGTGTACAGTTTTGTGCAAACTATCCTGTGCAACATCATAATAAAAGGAGCAGCATGATGAATTAATCTCACTATATATATATATATATATATATACAGATTATATCAAATATAATCTATGATTTTCAGTATATTGCTCTTGTGTTTGGTGCATTTGCTTTATGTCAGCTCAAAGAGGAGCTCAGCTCAGCCCACTGCTCAAGTCACAGTTTGTTCCTTAATTCATTCCTTGGGATTCAAGTCGAGATCCTGGTCTCTGAATTCCCCTGAAATGTAATCACTTTTAGAAAGAAACGGTTGAACAGGTCTGATGAGTGCTAGAAAGTTAGCTCATAAAGATTAACTAAATCTGCCTGAGGGGTGGGCTGGGGGCACCCACTGCTGCTTATGGTGGATTAATGAGCGATGACGCTGGAGAAAAGATTCTCTTGAGGTTTAGGACAAATGATTTTTCATGTAAAGGACGTTATTGATGACTTGCTATTGTGAAAACAAACCCAGCATTGCGTTGAAAGCTCTAGTCATGCATTTTTGGAGTGGGCTATGATTCATGGATAAGGACTGGACATGCCTGTGCTTGCAGCTGCTGCACAGGTTATAGCATAGGTGCCATGTAAAAATTGACATTGCCCTCATTCAGCAATCCTTAAGCGTGAAAAACTTTTCAAAACATTGTTTAGGAAACATATAAACTAAATCATGTTTCTCAGGGTCGAGATATAGCAACACAACTGATTGGTGGATTGATACAGCCTTTTACCTGGAAGCCCATCCTGAAGTTCAAGAAAAATCTAAGTGCCCAGAGCAAAAACGTGCATGCTCAAACGATGGAGAAATCTTACCCAATACTGTGAAAATGTGCTTGTTTTGGTCTTGCTTAAACAGCTGGTTTTCACTGTCTTGTCTGATTTTGGCACTGATATGTACAGCACATTCTGATGAACCGTAACAACCACAGTTAACATTTCATTTGACATTCACTCAGTGATTTGCTTCTACCAATATCAGAACCAACCAACTTTATTGCCCAAGTTCCCTTTCATGCAAAAAAGTGGACTTCACTTTCATCAAGGCCGCCTGATTAACCTTAGGTCGGAAAAATGCCAAATAGGCACAAGAGATAAAGCTAAATAAGCACATACACCTAAAGTAGGCAACGGTAGTCAAGAAACAGGGTATTTGTGAAATGTGAAGACACATAATGATGAATGAAGTCCCCTTGATGCAATTAGGTAGTTCATATACAGCTTGCATGCACATGTAATAAGCAGATGTGGTGGTTTCAGGTTTATCAAGTCAAAATCCAACCCAGAATTGTCTGCTGCAGCTTAGCTGCCCAGGCAGTTGGAACAAATTCATGGGGTGGATTATGACTTGATATTTCTTAATGTTGTGTTCTGTACTTCAAATCCAGTAAGTTAGAGCAAGGACCCATCACGACAACGTTTCCCCTGTTAATATTCTGAAGTTTATTCAAGATCCTTCAGATTTTCTGGAAATCCTGACAACAGGAATTCTGGCTCTGCTCGCCCTGGCAACAGACTTGCTCATATGGCAGAGATGGCAGAGGTTTCGCAATCACTCTTTCTTTCCCATTTGTGCTCCTTACTCAAGAAAACTAAAGAACTACTTCGGCTCAACCAGACCAACAAGGACTTTTCAAATGCTTCTGCTCTCTGTTTTATGGAGACCTGGGTCTCTGACTTGACCCTGGTGTGCTTCAAGTTCCCAGTTTCCAGCTGCACAAAGCGGACATAGACTCAGAGCTTAGTGCCAAAAGCAGAGGAGGAGTTTTTATAACAACGAATGCTGGTGTGAAGACAACACGTAACTGTTAACATCATTCTCCTCATCTGGAGTCTTTGTTCATTAAATATAGACCATTCTACTTCTCTCATCTGAGGTCAGTCTTCATTGACTGTAGACTGTAGACCGTTTTACTCTCCCAGAGAGTTTGGCTCTTTCATCCTGGCCAAAATGTAAAATCACCCCACATGCTCTCGAGTGACATGCAGAGTTGGTTGTAGTGGTTGGTGTGGTCCAGCAAATAACAGTACCAGTGGCAGCTGTATTTCAACTATATGTATGTAAGATATATGAGAAATAAATAAGAAATAGAAACCATGGTTTTCTTTGGAGGGAAATGGAGGCAGCATTCAGGAGTAGGGACAGGACTGTTTATAAAGCAGGCAAATACAAACTGGAGAAAGGGGTTAAAGCAGTAAAGAAGCAATACTCTGAACAGCTGAAAGATACATTGCTACTAATGATCCATCTTCAGTTTGGACAGCTCTTAAACAGATCACCAAGTACAAGGTGAGAAAGACACTGACCTGACCTCTGTAGTCATGAAGGTCTTTGAGTGCCTGGTCCTAACCCACCTGAAGGCCATTACAGACTATCTGCTGGACTCCATGCAACCTCCTGTACTTCTCCCTAGGAGCAGTGCAGGAGGTTGTTTTGACCAGTACAAAACAAGTGCGGACCATAACTGAGTACTGCCCGATGAACGTCTTTAGCTGTGATGCATGGTTTAATGCAAAGCTGTTGTTTAACCTAGATAAGAATGAGGGGAAAAAATCCCTGGCACCATGCCAGCCGTTGTTCTGTCACAGAAAGAGGAAGTCTGGCTTACTTTAGGTCCAAAAAAGTCCCTTTAGAGCATTGTGCAATTTGTTGGAGCACATAAAATAAGCAAAACAAATAGTAGAATCATCACAGACATTCACTAAACTCCCATGTGATACTGAGGAATGTGTGCCTTCTAACAAAAGCAGCCTCAATGATGCTTGTGCAACAGTACAAGCTCAAACTGCACCGGTAAAAGTGTCAGTTCAGGAAAGGTGCCAGTTTAAGGTGTGGTTTACTTTGAAAAATAATTGCATTCTTAATCACTCCAAACGTGCTCACATCTGCAATTTAGTCCAATATATGAAGAATGACAAACCTTTGACACATTTGTGAATTTGTACATTTACTGGTGAAAAACGGGAAGCAGGGCAAGAGTCAAAATCAGGGAAGTTATGCCTAAAGAAATAACACATCTGTCACTGAGAACATGAATCACATAACACTAAACCACTACACCACTCAAGTATTCTAGACTGGCATTCACGACGAGAATTAGGGTAAGAATTTTGTTTAATTGTGCTCAACCAAGATGGAGTGAGGTACAGTAATTTGGCTTTTGGGCTAGAATATCCAGAAGGGGGCACTCCTTACAACACTGTGAACGAAAAGCCTCGTAATGGATTTGCACTTCTGTATGGCTTGCAACACATACAGTTGATTCATGATGCACAAACTTAGTCTTTCATATTTATTTGATAGAACAATCTGGATTTATGGTATATGATCAGTTGATCATTAGATTATACTTATCTGTCATATCTATATATTGTACAAGATGTTATAGTTTTATCATTTTGGAGGTATGTAGCAGTATGTTGTAGACTTTTTTGCTAGCATAATGCTAAATCATAACTAATATTTTTCTTTTTTTTAACTTTTACTGTCATTTGTCTTTTATTGCAGTATATTATCATGAAGTGAAATCGGCAACACACTGACACAGACCTCAGTTTCATTTTAACAATAATTGTTATGTGGAAAAATGCAAAGATTTTTAGATTTAGATGTTGGAAACCCTATCCTCAGCCCAAAACCTAATCTTATTCCTCATGCTGGCTCCTTAATCTTAACCTAACCCAGTTAAACTCTAGTTATAGAGGGGGCAGCAGAATGTCTGTAACAATTCATCAAGGATGTTGGTTTGTATTAAACCTATTTCATCATCAGTAATTTCTCATCTTAAAATCTACAATTATGATTTTGGAATAAAGTGAAAAACAGCTGAATCAGATTATCAACAAGTTTTATTTATGCAATTAATTAAAAGACTCTTGAAAAACTGCAGAATGTATTCAGATGCTTCACTTCTGCTTCATCACTGATTTGTTGTTGAGATTCGACTGAGAATCTGATGGGTTCCTTTATTTAAAAAGTATTACTACTAATACAATGTCACCTTCTTCTTTGTTTTATAAATCAAAATGATATTCCTACTTATTCCTCCTAAATGTATTCAGATTTATAAATAATCACTGTGCAGGTTTATACAGTACAGGCCAAAAGTTTGGACACACCTTCTCATTCTCAATGTTCTGTATTTTCATTGTAGATTCTCACTGAAGGCATCAAAACTATGAATGAACACATGTGGAGTTATGGAGTTATGTGAAATAACTGAAAACATGTTTTATATTCTAGTCTCTTCAAAATAGCCACCCTTTGCTCTGATTACTGCTTTGCACACACTTGGAATTCTCTCAATGAGCTTCAAGAGGTAGTCATCTGAAATGGTGTTCCAACAGTCTTGAAGGAGTTAAGAAACTAGAATATAAAACATGTTTTCAGTAATTTCACCTTTTTTTTTGTTAAGTACAAAACTCCACATGTGTTCATTCATCGTTTTGATGCCTTGAGTGAGAATCTTCAATGTAAATAGACATGAAAATACAGAAAACGCATTGAATGAGAAAAGATGTGTCCAAACTTTTGGCCTGAACTGTATTTCATGCAAAACTCTTTAAGTCCCTTTTGTCAGCCTGTTTGTGCTTTGTGGCTGTTGTGGACTGCTGTAGTGTTTGAGATACTACAACAAAGGTTTCTTCACAAGTCACATCTTAGTGGTCAGAGTGAAGGTGTCAGCCAACATTCTCTAGAGGACAGACCACTCTTAGAACCAGAGATTCTCACATTGCAGGCAGTTACATGCCTTTTTCCAGGCTTCATATTTCAGGATAAGAGTAACCTAAAGACCGTATGTTGTTTTTTAGTCCTTTTAAGTAAACATTGGGAATGTGTGACAGTCTCCTAAGAATACTTTTCTATTTTTTTGGCAAATAAAAGAAGATCAAACTATAAAACCCCTCCTTGAACTGCCACCTTAATGTGGTGGAGGGGTTTGAGTGCCAGAATGATCCAAGGAGCTATGTTGCCCGGGGGTTTTTTACCCCCTGTCAGGGTCTCCCATGGCAAACAGGCCCAAGGTGACGGGTCCGACCAAGAGCAGTTCAAAAACCCCAATGAAAGATCATAATAAAGGCCCCGCAACGTCGCCCGGTGTGGCACAACCGGGGCCCCACCCTTGAGTCAAGCCTGGCGTTGGGGCTCGGGAACGAGTGCCTCGTGGCCGGGTCTTTGCCCATGGGGTCCGGTTGGGCCCAGCCCAAAGAGGCAATGTGGGCCATTCCCATTAGGGTCGGGTGCCTTGTGGATTGGGTTGCGGTCGAGGGCAGGGTCCTCAGGGGCCCGATCCTGGGACACAGCGGCTGGCTGTTGAGACGTGGAACGTCGAGGGCATCTTTTTCGGTTGCCCCCTGGACGTCTCCCCGGGGGCATCCCGGCATGTCCCACCGGGAGGAGACCGCGGGGTAGACCCAGCACACGCTGGAGGGACTATGTCTCTCGGCTGGCCTGGGAACGCCTCGGGGTCCCTCCGGGGGAGCTGGCTGAGGTGTCGTGGGAGAGGGAGGTCTGGGCATCCCTGCTTAGACTGCTGCCCCCGCAACCCGGCCCCAGATAAGAAGAAAGACGGACGGACGGACGGATGGACAAACTATAAAAATATGCTACAATATTGGCCTAGGGTTCCAAAGGTTAAGAGCCTTGTTAAAGGCCCAACAGTGCCAGCTTAGCAGTTATTGATTCTGTAACAACCAAGTGTCCCATAATATTAGGATACACTCATATTAGAATAAATACAGAGAAACAAAACACTTAAATGGAATTCAACATGCAATTCAAATTTCACTACTCTTGTCAGCTGTGCACACCTTTCATTTTCAAAAATCCTCTAGTGCAGACACACACAACAGCTGCAAGACAAGGCCTTGTTATGAAAGATTATGTTCAGTGATATAATGGTGTTATGTTTCTTTTAGCAGTAACTGTCTTGACAGACTGTTACAATCTTTGATGTCATGACAGTTCATGTCACTTGTTTAGTCATTGCATCAAACCCCAAAGTATATGTTAAGACTTGACATGAGATCATGACATCTGTATGGCATGGTTATGTCAGTGTTAGCTTATATAGCAGATAGCAGTGTTCAATTTATACGTAACAGTAATGGGATTAAGAACATTAAGAACACAAAGGTTAGGATATTTGTGGCCAAATGGCTTAAAGGTTCAAGTAGGAACTGCAGTGTGTGTAAGTGTGGGTGAGAGGGAGTTAAATACCCCCCCCCCCCCATATCTCTTTCTCTCTCTCTCTCTCTCTCTCTCTCTCTCTCTCTCTCTCTCTCACTC
>CM067517.1:20443275-20482033 GCA_034509495.1 Acestrorhynchus altus | reverse complement strand
ACAGTGTTTAAACACTCCAGCAGCACTGCTGTGTCTGATCCACTCATACCAGCAACACACACTGAGTCAAGCTTTGCAACAGAGTGAGACTGATCACTCTCAGAACAACAGGTCAGAGTTTATTTCTGGCTCAGTGTGTTATCTCTCCAAGACCATCACTCCAACTGTTACTGCCTTCCTGTTCACATGTTCTATCAATCTCTCTCTCTTTATTCTCTCTCTCTCTCTCTCTCACTCTCTCTCACTCTCTCTCTCTCACTCTCTCTCTCTGTATATATATATATAGAGTCAGTTCCACTGACTGGTCTGACAGGCCATAATTCTGATTATTGATTTGAAACTTTCAGAATATTTGGTCTACATTCAACCTCTCTCTTTCCTGCTGTGTTTGGTCTTGACTCAGACTTAGACTGCAAAGTCCTAGTTTTGACTCCACGCCAACACTACCATTGACTAGCTGTCTGGTACTGAGCTTGTGGAGTGAGTGATGATTGAGGAAATGAAGAAACTAACATAAGTTTCAGTTCAGTTAGGTTCACAGCATGTGTACATAAGGGTGGGCAAAAAGCAGTTCAGTAGGGTTACTTAACATTTCTGTGTTTTATGTAATATGTCAAATAATGCACTAAATTAAAATGTCAGCCAAATAAATAATCACAAAATCACAAAACAAATAAATATTTCAACTTTACAGTGAACTCTACAGTATTTGCCATGCTCAGCTGTCCTCACCAGCACTTTTCCCCTTCCTGGATTGAATAAATACGGGCATGTTTGAAGAACGTTGACTTGCTGTTACTTGTAACAGTGTTGGCTGGCATGAATCTTTCTCTAAGCCACAATGCTTGTTTGTTTAAATGTGAAAATGCGTGTGGGTGTGCCCTGGTGAGAAGGATTTGTAGTGCTAACAAACCTAGGGAATATTTTGACTGCTAACACTGTAGTCTCCTTTTTACTGAGATGGTCATTCTTCTGGAAGGTTCAGCATTTTTTTGTGAAGTATAATGTATTTGCTTGCCCAGAGAGCCGATAGTAGCTGGAGGGGATATTTCCACAGCAAGGGTTCTCAGGTTCAGGTTGTTAACACAGCACAAGTCCAAAGAACATGTCAAAACCATGCCCTTTAGCTTAAGGGCCCACAGCTTACTTTTACTTTTATTGTCCATAAAACATAGATTTAACACGAAATTCTAATTTAAATTTCTATTGGTAATATTGTTGCTACTGCCCTATAGTTCAAAAAAGCAGTCCAGGCTTGAACACTCCTTATAACTTCAATATAATGGGTAAACTGCTGTAAGCTAAACATGTGAATATCTCTAAATGGATTTTATTTTGACAAAACAGGTGAATTGGCTGTTTACACCATTGTTATAACATGATTATGTTTAGGAAATGTAACTGTGCTGACAGGCTGCATCATATTTATTTATATTTAGGTTTTGCATGATAAGGGTCTTTTAAAGTCCAGTGATGAGCTTTTCTCTCACCAATCACATACCCTTAGTTTAAGAATCTGGTCACACATTATCTGCCTTTGAAATTTTCTGACTAATGTTTGATTTTCAGTTACTCTTCAGTTCCTAAAAGGTAGTTTTGCTTCATGTAATATAAAGGTTTAAAGTTTTAAATAGTTTGATGTAATGCTTCAAGTTAAAAGTGTTTTTCCCAGCATGAAGAGAAAATTTTTGTCTAAATTAAGAGGCTAAAAAAGGGAGTTGTTTTCGGCAACAGTTCAGGAGGTCATGAAGGAGTTTAACTTCAAGTGTTTCTCAGACTAGCATTATGCATCTGCTGATTGTATGCCACAAAGTAAAAAAAAACATGAACCTTGACTTTTGGTGCATAGGAGGGAAACCTTTTTCATTTTCATGCACAGTCACGCATCTGTAAACACAGAAGGCTGCAGAACATTCAGCCTCAACCTGATTTGTTCTTGTTGCTGCTGTTAGTTTTTCTCCTCTTATGTTTTATGAACAATGCTAAAAGGAAAACTACACTTGAATAAATGTTCTGTTGTACTATTCATAATAAATATAATATATAATATATATAATTATGATATGAATATATATGTAATATATTATATACTGCATAATATATTCAGTTATATAAAGTACTGTGTAGAAGTTTGAGGCACCTGATTATAATAAAAAGCTCATTATCTTTTCGAGAAGTAAGTGTTTATTTGTTCAGTAAAACACTAATATTCAAATAAATGCAAATAACATTTATTTAAAAAGTTGTGTTTTTACATCACTGTGATCAGTTAAACAAATTCAAAGCTCTCCTCATAGTCCAGTCATCATAGTATAGTTATCGTCCAATCACCTGATTTGATCATTCAGTGCTCAGATTTTGTTATTTAAATGTAGTTCATGGGTTTCTTCAAAATGAGAAATTCATGTTACATTTTACTACATCAGTGTTTACCTGTATCTGTTTTAATGTAATGGTGTCTTACAAGCAAAAACAAGCAAACAAAAACAAACAAACAAACAAACAAACAAACACACAAAAAACTTATTTACTGAGATAAATAGTTTAGATGCCAATACACTTTAAATAATACTACATACTGCACACATGTTCACATTAAATGAAAAAAATATACATTTAAACAAGTTTGGTTTTGTTCATAATTAAATTCAAAAAGGTAAACTGTTATTTTTTCTATTCATTATATGTAAAGCCTTTTCTGTTCTACTTTTGACCAATATAGCTTATAGATCATGAAAATCTGAATCTTTAGAGATTTTAGAATATTATAAAAAAAATCAAACAAAAAAAAAAAAAGTGGGGGGGCTTTTCTTACAAAGCTCTGGAATAACTTTCCAGATAATGTTTGGGACTCAGACACAGACACAGTTTCAATTATTAGGCTGAAAACTCACTTGTTAGTTGCAGCTTTTAGTAATTAATGTCTCAGGTTAGTTACAGGCTGGAGATCTATGGGTTCATGGACTTAGGGAATAGTTATGTTGGTGCTGCCATCTGACTACTTCACGTGATCACCGGCCTGGGCTGATGAAAGACTAACCTTGAGCTCCCCTGCCACTAATTCAGAGGTTGACCTCTGGCTCTCCTGTCACCCATCTGAGAAGGACCCCAGGCTCCCCTGCCACCCCTTCACATTGGCTGCCTACCTTCTGGGTATAGGACCTTGATTAAACTTCTACCCTGCCCTGGTCTAGTGGCCTACCTGCCATCACCAACTATGTAGAAATTTACAGAGACCTTAATTAGCTGCTATTGTTACTGTTATGTCCACCATCAAACACCTTCAGTATTACAGTAGAGGTATGGTGTTCCAGTGTCCCCTTACTATGTGTTGTTCACCCTTCCATTTTCAATTTCTGTAAAGCTGTATCAGTTGTAAAAATTGCTATACCAATAAACAAACAAACAAACAAACAAACAAACAAACAAATAAATAAATAAATAAATAAATAAATAAATAAATAAATAAATTTCACATATTGTTATGTTAGTCTTATTTCAAAATGGATTAAATTCATTTTTTCCCACAAACTTCTACACACAATACCCACAATTACAAAGTGAGAAAGGTTTGTTTGAAATCTTTGCAAATGTTTTTAAAATAAAAAACACAGAAATATAACTTGTCCAAAATTATTCACAGCCTTTGTTGAAGCACCTTTGACAGCAGTTACAGCCTGAAGTCTTTTTGAGTATGCTACAAGCATGGCACACCTGGTTTTGGGAAGTTTCTTCCATTCTCCTTTGCAGAACCTCTCAGCAAAGATTGTGAATACTTATGTGCATTATATACTTTCAAACAAGCTTTTCTAGCTTTGTCATTGTGGGGTATTGTATGCAGAATGTTAATGGAAACAAAATGAATTGAATCCATTTTGGAATAGAGCTGTAACACAAAATGTGCAAAACAAATGAAGCACTGTGAACACTTTTCGGATGCACTGTAAGTCAGTTTTCTTTTAGATAGCTGTAACAGCGCTGTGGCTTGAAATTAGTATAGATGAAAAGCCTCACTTGTTATAACATCACTGTCAAAATGCAGCATTAAAACAATACTTTCTCGGTGTTTAGTTTAGTTTAGTCATAATTCCTATTCACACAGCTAAGCTATTTCACAAGAAAGGTCAGAGCGGAGGTGATCATAAATAAAAGTCATCTCTAGGTCATCACTGGTAAAACTGATGCTGTTTTATCCATTCCTTTTTTATGACCATCCCTGGTCTCCCTTACAGTGCCTTTAAAATATGTCATTTCTTTTCTTTAAAAAAGTAAAGGGATGGTTGTATAATTACTTGCATATTCTGATATTGTTTTGCTTAATTCTACAACTGAAGGTTCACGCAGCCAGTCGCTACTATTTCTGTGTAATTCCTGAATAATACTCATTAGAACATCATAACAGTAACAGTGTTTAAGGAGATATAATTAATGATCATATATAGATGTACTCAAAATGTAATCCAGATTAGGTCAAAATTTTGGAGACATTAAAGGATTATATGGTTGCATCTTAAAAGTTCAATGAGTAAACACTTCTGAATTACACATTTTAAATGATCTTCCTGACACTGCTGCTGACAACTTAAGCTGATTTTGCTGTAAGATTTCACCTACAACAATGAATAGTCCAGTCTCAAGAGAACCCTAAAGGGGGGTTTTGAAGGTTAATCTCTTTCTAATCTTCTAAGGCCATATATTAACCACACCTGTGTAATGCTAGTTAGCACTGTCTCAACACAATCAGATGCAGCTTCAGGCTGCAGAATGTTGACTCCCCATTCTGAACAGTACAAGATTTGTTCCCGCATGGTGGGCCACCTACATGTGAGTGCTTGTGGCTGGGAACTCTCTCTTTTTCACAGTATGACACTCCTCACTCATAGCTCCAGGTGCAAAGCTGAAAAATTGTTTTATGATGACAGAGAAGTTAAGTGTGGGTCAGTAGGTGCTTGACCCTGTAGTTCACGTTTTTTTTTACACAATGTAGTAAAATGTAATGGACATTACCCTAAAGGGAATAAAACAGCATATTGCAACTATCATTGTGACAAGATAGCTGTGCACTTTGTTGATTGCTTATGCTTGTGTCCATGAAGGCCTATGAAAATTGCCTCTTTGCATTGAGCCACTACTGTATTTTGCATTAGACAATGTTCAAATGCATCAGTTGTTTAGTACTGTAGTGCATTTCAATTGAGTGTCAAGGGAAAGGCTCTTTCATGCACTGATAGATTACAGTAAGTTCTGTTGTTGTTTTTTTTTACTTTGATGTCTTTTTCTGCTGATTGTAAAGGTGGCCACTGACAATGACAGGTCAAGCTATTTACTGGAGAGTGGTTTGGTGTGGAAATAACTATGATTTATTGTGGTCATTACCTCTGTAACATTTAAGCCATAAATGTTCTCCCAAGAATGCTTATAGTGAACTGCAATAGTGACGACTTGGTCTACTGTTATTTTGCTCTTTGTAAGCCTTGTCGTGTCTGTTACAACTTAATTAAAATCAAGTAGAGCTAAGAAAGGAAATGTGGTAAATTCAAGAGCTCAGATGGTCAGTGAACCTTAAAATGCAAGCAGGTGCTTCCTTTTTGAAACTGATAAATTGATCTCCTGGCAGTTTCGGCTGGGCTCAAAAGCTCATTTAGACACCAGATTCAAACAACTCTAAAAGACAATACTGTTAAAAGGTTTGGGATATATTAATGGACTTTATTGTTTTATTTATAATAACATATTTTTCATTTTGTAAACTACTACCAATGACTACATCGATAAGCCATAGTGTTTAAACCACCTACCTAAGATTGTTTTAGAGATGTTATGAACCAATCATTGCAGTCTCACAGTTTGGCCCATGCTGAAGTGGTTTAAGTCCTTTTTCTTGCCCAATATTCTTGCTTGCAACACATCAACTTCAGAAACTGACTGAATTTGCTGCCAAATATATGCTATTATAGATTATATGCTACATATAATCTATATATATTATAGATTTTTTTAAGTATAATTAGTATTTCATATCTTGGTGGTTGTAATGATATTTTTGTTCATGTATATGTATCAGTATATGTATATTTTGTGGGTATTTTCTTTAATTTTTTATATAAACAAGATTTTATATTTTTTTTTATTAGACTACTCTAGAAATTTCAGCATTCCGGATGTTAATTTAATTAACACTTAATTCTCTATGTTTCTTAGCTATGTTACTTAGCTAACATCAAAAAGTTGAACTGGACACATTAAAAATTAGAATATATTTATACCTTTTTACTCTATTTTATTTTATTTTATTTTTTGAAAACATAGATTCCAATCTGTTGTACACTAAGTCCAAACCTCTGAAACTCTCAGTAAAAGGTAATTGTATATTGTATTTTTTTCTTGGTAAAAAATTTCTTCAGTTTTGAGGAATTCAGAGCTTTTTATGCAAGTTTTCTCTTCAGCAGAATGGACTAAAAACATGTGTTACTTTAATACAGCTGCCTGATCACACAGAGGAACAAGTAGTTTGACACAGATGGATCTGCACATTGAAACTTTGACAGTTTCTGACAATTTGACAGTGTTTTATGTTTGGATAGTTTGATGGCAGCTGGGATATGCTTTAACAGGTCACTCTAACATGTGTCCTATCAGTATTGTACAGCTGGGATTTGCACAAATGGCTCCAAGGTATCAATATCTGTGGTGCTTTGCTCTCACTTCTCACTTATTTCTTATGATATCCCTGCTTTTAAACTGGTCTACATGGAAAACAGTTACATTTCCTAAACCTAGAACATTCTGCATGTTCTTGTAACACAATGTCTATTAGTTACTATAAGTCTTATTTGTGTGTCCAAATTCAGAAATAGGTTCCCTCAGTGATCTTGTCAGCTGTCATTAATATTTTTAGGCTGGTCTAAATATTGTGGTGCTGAATGTTAAGTCAAAGACCTCAACACTCTAAAAAGCCAACAAATGACATTTAAATTAACCGGGAAACTGGTGGTTCTGCATTGTGGTGACATCACTTGAAACTGCATTGCTGTTGCTTTTATAAGGCAGCTCACTCAAGCAATCGATGTTCAATTCTGAGGCGAACAGGGAGCATTTATAGAAAAGCACTCTGAATACTTAAACAGTATCTTCAATCAATCTTTTTTTTTTTATTAGACTATGCACATGGGAAAATGTAAGTACAATTTCTGATTGAAAAAAATACTTTTTTGTACATACCATTGCATAATTTTTTACCATGATTCAATAAACACTCTTTGAAGCAAATAAACCTAATAAAATAGGTTTCTTTTATAAAGTATTTCAATATAAGATTGAGACTGAAATCAGTGCACAAAGTCACTCTTCAGAAATATGCTGAAAGATGGTCTGATTAGGATGATGCTGTGTTGATATCATGTGAAAATGATGTGGGCTTACCTGATTGAGGGCAGTGATTAAGAAAGTGATTTGTTGAATTATAGAGAGTTATAGAGAGAGTTCTATGTCAGGGAACCAGAGGGTTTAAAGCATACACTGTTGACTGCATGAATGAAAATATGAATTTGATATTTAATTGCTTAAAATTCCTGGTCCTGCAGGCTATGTGGTTTGTTTAGACATATGGTAGCAACAGGGCACTGATGCATCCTGCTAGGTTTGAGTACATTTACAATTAATATCTGAAGTAATCAGTTAAAATTTATACAGAGTTTACTTTTATTTGGAAACATTTATGCACATTTCATCAACAGTTATCATCAAGTTTTTTTTTTACCCATAGTCATTTTCTATGTGGTCAGTAGAGCAACCAGATGGCTGTGGTGCTTTTTTTATTATTATTAATTATTAACGTCTGCAGTTGTGGAAGTGGTTATTCAGTTCGTCTGAATTGGACAGACTTGCGAGTGTACTATGTTTTATTATGATAATAAAACTGTGTACAGCATTAAGCTTATCATTTGGGAGACCTTACATTCACTGGAAGTATGAAAAAAATATTTTAGCTGCCGGTTGTCAGGTGGGGAGGGTGGGGAGGTGGGGGTTTGGTGGTTTAATCTTGGTATGCAAAACAGCACAATTGGCCCTCTCCTGCATAAAAAGAAGCCTTCACAGCTGCAATGCTTCCTCTTTTTGAACCCCTGAAATCCTGCTGTGCTTGTACTATGAACTCTGTCTAAAGTCACTCAACACTACTGTTGATCCTGTTGCTATGAGTTGCTTCGTTTGCTTGGTTGTTTGTTTGTTTACTTTGTTGCACATTTGTTGGTTAACATGATGAAGAACAGCAAATTGGTTTTCATTTTTATGATTTCTGAGACATTTCTGTACAACTGTAACTTCCACTATGATTCCTTCACTGGAATATTGTCCAGAAGCACTCTCCTAGCATGTGGGTGTGTGAGATGGGAAAAAGTTCAATTAGTTTGAAATTGTTTATACCTTTTTGGTCTTTTAAGTTGTTTATTTACTTTTATGCATGGTCTGAGCTTCTACCCACACATGAACAAGTAGAGAGGAAGATAAACAATAGGATTATAGTATTAAAGTCTTATGTAACACTGATGATAGATGTTCAGTGCAATAACAAACTCAGCTGACACCTAGAATTGGAACTAATGTGTGCATTAATAGTGAATCTGCCTCAAACACCCAGTCCTTATGTATTTGTTTAACATTAAAGATTTTACAAAGTCACTTATTTTTTTACTATAGTAGAACAGCTTGTTTCATTGTACGGAAGGAAGATGGGCTATAAAGAGTTTGTGTGGAAAAATGATTCTGACATATACAAACCCACACGCATATTATGAGTAACCTCAGTTAAAGTTTTTTATTTTTTTTTTAATATATAAGGTCCTCCACTTCAGTCCCTAACACTTATAATCAGAGCGTTTTTTTTCTTATAACTGGAAGTATGTTAGTCATTCAGGCCCCTCAATGCTGTAAAGGCCCTTGTTAACAAATAAGGTTTCTACTCATCATAATAAGAACAAAATCAAATCAAATCAAATCAAATCAAAATTTATTTTTATAGCGCTCTTCACAACTGACGTTGTCACAGAGCAGCTTCACAGAAATAAAATAAATAAATAAATAAATAAATAAATAAATAAATAAATAAATAAGAAAGGTTAAAACAGAAACAAAGTATAAATGACAGATCCCCTAGTGAGCAAGCCACATGGCGACAGTGGCAAGGAAAAACTCCCTCAGCTGGAGGAAGAAACCTTGGGAGGAACCAGGCTCACAAGGGGAGGACCCATCCTCCTCTGGTCAAACTACTTATACATAGTTAGGGGACACTGGACCCCTACATCTCTGTTCTATTACTCGGGTATTGAAGTAATGTTCATTCTCTGGTGGACATAATATTAACAGTAGATTTCTACAGTTGGTGATGGTGGGTGAGCAGCTAGTCCATGGCAGTGTGGGAAACTAGTCCAGGTCCAGTTGGTGGAAGGTGGAGAGCCAATGTATATATGTATCAGGGGAGCTTGGAGGAAATCAATAAATCAGAAAAGAATCCTGTCTCCTTAAATACACATAGTACATTTGTTTGTGTTTACTGATTTCATTTCATGCATTTTCAAGTTACAGCCTTATTCCAAAATAGATTCAATTTACTTTTTCCCTTAAGAACCCCAGTACCCCATGCTGACAAAGTGAGAAAAGTTAGTTTTCTCTCTTCATCAGATTGGATGGGGAGTTGCACATCAATTTTTAGATATTTATATAGATTTCCAATCAGGTTCAAGTCTGGGGTCTGGCTATGACACTCAAGGACATTCACAGAGTTGCCTCGAAGCTAGTCCTTTGTTATCTTGGCTGTGTGCTTAGGGTAGTTGTCTCGTTGGAAGATAAACCTTCATCCTAGCCTGAGGTCCAGAGTGCTCTGAAGCAGGTTATCTCTCTACAGTCATCTGTCCCTCAACCCTGAACAGTGATCTTTGTTCATTTGCAACTGAAAAAGGTGATTTGACTGAAAATAACTGAATATGACACCCTGTGATGATACGTAATGTGATAGGGTCTTATAATCACAACTGATCACATTTCACAAGTTGGTAACACCAGAACTTTCAAAACAATGACCAACTGCATTGAATTGCTGGTAAACAACAACAATCACTATACAATAACAGAGAAAAGCATTTTAGGTGTATTTTCTCTTTCTGAATTTCTTGTAACCCCCCCATAGACTGATTATTAGCAATATCAGTCCCTGTAAGCCGTTACATTGTTAGTTTATAGAGGTTAGACCAGACCACCAATACATCAGAACTGATGTGCTCCTTAAGACAATGTTATTTTGTCCACTTTTATCTTACTCTCAACAGGTTTAAAGTAATAGGATAAAAGAAACTGTAATGATTTAATTACCACTTCAATTTTCATCTCGGGCATCAGTGATTTACATAACCACATAGGAAAGGTTCAGTAAAGTAATTGCTGCAAAGCTGGATACCTAATATTGGAATGACATTCATGTCCTTAACATGCATAAAACTATTACTTTTTGTATTAATTATACAGTATTTCTTCTAATAGTGACATTTACTGACCAGAAAGGGTTGTTCTTTAAAATCACTCATCCAGATACAAATGAAAAAGTCCATGAAAATTGTAATGAGACCCAAAATAAAATCTGCCTCTTACTAAGTTCATCTTCTCACAGCAATACATGATTGTTCAGAGAGGCCAATATTGACCCACTGAGATTCTTTCTATGGGTGGGAAAGAGGGACTTTTAACTACTGCAGGAAATGTGTGTTCAAACACAAACAGTGACTCACTGAGTGATTGCGATTTAAATCAACACCTAGAAATGTTTCTTGATTAAATATGAATGCTGGTTATAGGTGCCGCCTATTTGTCTCATGCAGTGAATGAAGAAAGGATGGAAAAACTTTTTTATTAATGCCTCGATGTTTTTTTTTTTCTCTTTCAGAGAAAGAAATACCTGTTCTCACATTTGCACTCAGGTTTCATTATAAAGCAGCCACCCCTCCTGTACACAATGTGTCTCCTGCTCAGTTACTTTAGAATTTCCTTATCAGTGTTGTTGTTGTTGCCTGGCACCATAACCATTATTTCGATAGGTCCAGTGGGAGGATTTGACAAGTTGAGACTTATGAATAAAGTCTTGGCTGCAATGTGATGTTTATTTATGCATAAACCTAATTAGGAAGAACAGAATACAATCTAATAGATGTCCCAAGTGCAAGATGTTAAACCTGCTCAGATGGACCAAAGCTGATTTGTTTATGTAAACATGTCAGATTGTGGCTAACTCCTTCAACTTCTTTAATCAGCAAATCAGATGAACCCTCCTCACTGTTATGACTACCATTTCTCATGATATTTGACATCTTCTCATTGCTTCCATTGCTGTTGCATAATAATGTACAGCACAATGGCTCCCAAAGTACCTGTCAGTAAAGTATTTAAAGAACCATTAATGTAAATAAATTTGTGTGTGCATGCGTGAGCACATGTGTATTTGAGAGAGCGAGAGAGAGTGAGTGAGAGAGAGAGAGAGTGAGAGAGAGAGAGAGAGAGAGAGAGAGGAGGAGTTAAATACATGAACCAATAAGGGAATTCCAAACCCAAACTTCTTGTATGTCTTAATCATTATAATGTAAACAGAGGGATTACGGCATTCTGAAATATTAATGCATAATACCAATGCATTTAATAACTGTATGTACCTTTATTTGGTAAGTGATTTCTAGAACAGTGCACATATAACAGCTTTGAATGAACAACAGTGGAATTCCCGCTTGACTTTATACTAAAGGACAAGTTAGTTACTAATCATTTTAATTAGTTGGGTTCAAATGAACTCACTCACCCAGTAAAAGTGATTTTATTAAAATAAGCACTAAAAATTCACAGGAATGGGATCTCCAACTGTTTTAAAGAAGAGATTAGTTCCTAAAAAGCCACCACAACATTTTCTGATATTCACCCAATAAGAACAATAAGCATCTTATCATTATAAGAGCAGAGCTGTGCTGTAGTTTAAAAGACATATTACAATACTTAAGATACATTTTCTTAAAACTAATTCTAAGATATTGCAGAAAAAGACTAATATTCTTCAATGCAATGCCATACTTTCTAACCATAAATAATATAAAAATAAATTCTTTGTTAAGTCTACTGGACACCCCTGCCATATCAGTTACTTGTTATGTTTCATCAACAGCTCCTGAGTTGTCTTACTGAAGTAGACAATTGGTTTCCTAAACCTTGAGAACTATTATTAGTACTAGACTCCTATGGTTAAAGGAATAGAGTTACATGCATTATATGCCCAAATGTTTTATGGACACCTCTTCTAATGAATACATTCATCTACTTTAGGGTGCACCCATTGCTGACACAGATGTGCAAATGTACACACAGCTTTTCTAGACCCTGTGGAGAAATATTGCCAATTGAATAGGACTCTCTGTTGCAGATAAATATATTGGTAGCCTGCCGAATTGCATCAACTAGAGGGTATATATACTAAGCTCTTTAGACTCTCGTAAGCAGAAAGATAATCTAACAGTTACTCCAAATAAAAGTCAAATAAACTCTTTTGTACTTTTATACCTGGAAAAAGCTATTCCAATATTATATCCACTAATATGTCCAATATTAGTGTTTTACTTAAATGAAAACTCTCATCCCACAAAAACAATGCATACCAATGCATCTCAAAAATGGAATATTGTTTTTTGTTGAAATTTAATCTGTAAGGTTAAACGGTTGTATATATCCATTACATGCAAAAGTGAAATATTTGCCAATGTTTTGTTTATTTATCATAGCTATAACATCAACCTGAAATCCAGAACCTCAGTTATTAGAATATCATGTTTGGTATATGACATATATGAAAATGTGGGCAGGGTACTAAGTCTTGCTTTGAAAAGGAAATTCAGACTCCATAAGCCTGGCAGCAGTTTTAAGCATGAAGTGCTCTTAAAAGTCACTCTTTCAAGACAATACAAAAATGGCTGAAATATATTATATGCATTACTTTTGTAATGTTATAAAAGAGTTTATGACTTTTCCATCCACTTTTATTATAAACCCTGAGATATTAACAACATATAAAGACAATGGAATATCCTTGAACTGGGGAGCCTATATATGTTTTTGGAGGATTTTGGACATTTACAATTGGAGGCTTAGATTTTATAGCAGAAGATGGTCGGGTCCCCTGAAATCATAATGACCAAACCAGTTTGTGTGTTTGTACACAGCACTGTCAGAACATGCTGCATCTAAACCATACCAGGGAGTCAGAGTCAAAGGTCTAGCCAAAGAACTCCTGTGCAGGAAGAGAGAGTAGTGAAATACAGCCAAAACCCTCCAACATGAGAAAGCAACCATGCTACCAATATATAAGCATTACTGCAGGGACATGTGCACCCACCATTCACACATACTCATGTGTGCATGCGTGCGCACACACACACACACACACACACACACACACACACACACACACACACACACACACACACACACACACACACACACACATACACATTAGTTTTCGTCATTTTGCTTTACAGCCCCTTTTCTGTTCTATTACGCAAGTCCCTACACATGTTTAATGCCTTATCAGATTGCTCGTTTCATATCATTAATGAAACTACAGAGCAGTTTAAGATATGAAAAAGAATGGGCCTAATCCAGGGTTTAGGTTGTGTTCCGATGATAAAAGAATGGATATTTGTTTAGTGTCCCGACAGACTGCATTATCTACAAAGCTTAAAGAAGTTGCATACAAGAACTGGCTGGAGTTGTGTTTGCACACTCTGGGACATGTCCTTTTTTTGAGTCCTGATGGACACTGGGGCTCTGTTTGGTGGAGCAGAACTAATAGAGGAAGGCAGCCCACAAACCAGCCAACCTGGGCGGATGGTCTCTGTAATCCAGGTGTTTTTCCATGACAGTTAAAACCATACCCCCATGTTGCTGCAGGGCATCAGGCCTATGCAACAACTCGCAGCCTCCCAAGGAGTTCCGCCTTCAAACCTCATATAATTACACCTGACAACACATGAAAACATTAAAATATAGTTCAACCTGGTGCTTTGATACCAACAATGCCAGGTTCATATGACAAGTGCTCCTCTTACTGTACTGTCAAAGTAACAGGCCTTCCCATCTCATCTTGGATTGATTAGCTTGTCAGCATTTGGATGTAAGATATCTACCACTAAAGCTACTAGGTGAGGTGTTTAAAAGGACAAAATCCCCAAGTAATATGGCCAACCCGATGAGTTAGCAACATTGGGGAACATGATCATATGCTCCAGCTTTGGTATTTGTGGCATCCAGTGTACAAGATAAAATATTTCAAGGATATTTGAGCAAGACTCTTTTAAAAAGAAGGTGGGAAGGACAAGACTCTGTTTGTAGAGGTTACACTGTAAATACTCCATATTTACTCAACATGAAAATTACATGATTTTTTATGTTCATCAAAAATTTCATGAAGATAAATATTCATATTTTGTACTATATAGCACCTAATTTGAATGCTTCACAACAAAAAATGCATAGATCTCCTGAGTGGCAGCTGTCTAAGTTTCATCATCGTTAATTGCTAGTTCGACTTGTCCTACTCTTCTTTGTAGAAGGCATCTATTCAGATAATCTTGAGTCATATCTGCCTAACATGAAATTATGAAATTAGGCTAACAAAGAAGAGAAAAATAGATGGACACTATTTTATAATTATAGAACTGAATAGCTGAGTTTACATAGTTTTAGAATTACGGTGTTGTATTGCTGTGAATCAGTAGACAACTGTTCTAAACAAAATATTAAACTGTTGTACATAGAAACTGTTGGAGTGTAAATGTCTGAGTGTGGCTGCTGGTTTACTAAAAATATATAGTAATAATATATATATATATATATATATATATATATATATATATATATATATTAAATGAATTATTAAATATAAGTGGATGTACTTGTTAAACTTACATATTATTAAGGCTCTACAACATTGAGTCATGGTTCTATATGAGTCTACTACAAAGTTAACTCCAGACAACCACCTTTTTAAGAGAGAGTAGGTTTACTTATATATATATATATATATATATATATATATATATATATATATATATATATATATATATATATATATATATATATATATTGGTATGCAAAAAAAATTACTTTGTCATATTCAGCTATTTCTTGAATTTTATGTATATGGCATAATGGATGTCAGTAATTATTATGTTGTGTCTTTAATTGGTGATTTTTCAGAATTGATCAGGCAGGTATATGTCATATATATATATATATATATATATATATATATATATATATATATATATATATATATATATATATATATATATATATACATATATATGACATAATACTTGTATTATTATTATTATTATTATTATTATATATTTATATATATATATATATATATATATATATAGTTAAAAAATCTCTTTACTTTGACAACTGATCTGATCTTTCTATCTTTAATAGGTGGTAGTTCCCAACAATTCTTTGCCATCATATGCACATACTGGTGAGTAATATAATGGACATTGTCATTGGTATTAACCCCACTGCCAAAGAATAAAAGCACCAAAAGGTGCCATGATTGTTGCATCACTATCTGATGTGTGAGTCAATATAAACAATCTTCAAAGAACCTTGACATAGTGTTGAATTGAATCAGTCCTATGACCATACACAAGCAGTCTTGGTCTCATCTCACCTCATTTGGACTCGGGCTTCAGCTCAAATCTTTTTGTCTAGAACACCCAACTTCAATGCATCTGTCTGGGGTAACATTAACCAGAAGCTGAATTATGTGGAACATGCATCAAATGTCCAGGATTGAGCAGAATTACATAATTCTCTCAATATGAATAACTGTTTTACTCTGATGTCATATATTCCAGTCCGTGTCCCATTTTCTGTAATCAGCCAAAGAAAGTCAGTCCGTCAATGTCATGTCAATAAAGGGAGTAGCAGCATTTTTCCACTTCAAGCATTGAGCAGCACATATCTTAACATAGCTTTCTTATTTAACTTATTTAACCAACTGAATCCTAAGCCAGTTTTGTAGGATGTTTCCATTGTTTGACATGCTTTTATAGAAAAAAATCCTAGGATATTCTAATTTGTCTTCATTTGAGGTGTAAATATTAATAGAATTTAGATATTTGTCTGAATTTGACCATGTTTATATACAGGATGAGCATGTATACATGGACAGAGCAGTAAACATGGACCAGAAGGCTCCTTTATCATTTTAACTGGAATTTAATTCAGTTGGAAACAAGTGAATTTTAATTTTAGTTTGATATGTTATGTGTATCATGTCTGTAGGTTACTCTGATTCTGAGCTAGAAAACAGCATGTAACTGCCCACAGTGAAGGCAGATAAAAATACTATTGATATGTTTTCACATTTGCCAAAAGTGGAGGGAATGAATATTGTTGTGACCTTTTGTGATTTGTATGGTGACTTCTGATGAGGTTTTAGAGGAGAAGGAGCATACACTCATCACCATCACTTGCTTCCAATAGTTACATTGCCTTAGTTTGACTGTAGTAGTAGTAATAATAATAATAATAATAATAATAATAATAATAATAATAATAATAATAATAATAATATGAAGAAGAAGAAGAAGAATTTAGACTATACATTATTGAATGTTGTATCTTCCAAGTCATGCTTTGTGTTACATTATTAATTATTAATTAATTAATTCATTTGTTTATCTATTTAGTTTAATGCCTGAATAACATTATTCAATTTTGTTATTTTTATTTTTGAATAATCTTATCTCAGTCTTGTCTTGTTCTTGGCCACTCCTGGTCTTGGTCTTGACTACCTCCATTGTACCTTCCTCCAGATTGTACCTCCATATTTTGTAAAGAAGTTAGAAATCAATTAATGGTTTATATTTGTCTAGATCAATTGCCAATTATTGCCAGCAGAAAGCCTCATTCAGTTTTTGAAGCAGCAATCTGGACTATAACTTCCATTTAATATGTTGTTTTTCAACAATGTAAGTACTGTCCCTGACTGATTTTCCATTTTTATGTCCATTTTGTTTCTTTGGTCAATCTCTTGTTAGAATACCAAGCATGCATTACCCAAGTAGTCAATGAGAAGTCTGGGGTCGCATTAAGAAAATGAAGTACCGATTTGTACTTAAAAGAGTACAAAGTTTGTTGCTGGGTTTGTACCATTTTGTGGTAAAATAAAGTACCTTTCAGTGTGAGTCCTTTCTGTAGCTATGTTTTTTTTGTACCAGTTAATGTACTATTACATTCGTGTGGTGCAATGGATAAAACCACCAGGGAGCCACCACGCCATGTGGGAGACTGGGATTCGATTCCCAGTCTGGACAACAATATCCTCCTCTGTAATATGAATAACCATGTAAGTCACTCTGGATAAGAGTGTCTGCTAAATCCCTCAAATGTAAATGTAATATTATGAACCAAAAGTCCAATATTGTATCTTGTATGTTGATGAAAAATTCACTTCTGAGTACGAAACAGTACTTCGCACCTGTCTTTTTTTAGTGCGTAACAGGTCTAATAGGTCTGCCCACCTTCAAAATCCATCATTAGAAGGAGATTTTCCTATTGTTTCAACTCTAAAATCTCCAGAGACTACTATGTATCTATTTGAGGCATGTAGGCATGCTTACTTCAGGTACTGATGGTTAATTTTTTAATTTAGACTGGACTGCCTGAAGGTGTTTGTTTCTCATGCTATGCTATGACTAATTTCCAAAGGATCTTCTTGTCTCCCGGGGACAAACCACGGTGCAGTGAATGAGTCAACCGTGGACGTTGGAGCCCTGTGCCCAGGCTGGGTAACCCAGCCCAGCAGCTCAGCCACTTTCCAGCCACTAGGTCACTGGGCTCCTCCAGAATACCTCCACCATGATCCAGCCATACCAACACTTCCATCCCTCACCACAGACATGTATGTTCAGCCTGTGTGTCCTAGCTACACAGTCGTGGGCCCATCCTCCATGCTGACTTTAACGCACACGCCTCTGTTCACCAACCTCGGGGTAAGCCTTAACCTTGCAGTGAACCCATTTATTGAAATGTCTCTTAAACCATTATCTTCATCTCATACTTCTCTGTTTTAGACCATAAGCACCTCCAACTCAGCTCTGCCTCAGGTGGATGTTTCTGACAGCTCACTGGCATACATTCCCTGGCCTCAGCCCTTGTCAACGTTCACTGGACCTGTCATGCAGCGCACCCCCTGCCCGCAAGCCCTTAATGCTCCCCAACTTCTACCTTTGCCAGTCCCCCTGCCCCCTATACCTGCTCCCATGCCAGAAACAAAGCCCCAACAGGTGGCGCCAACTTCAGCTTCAGAGGGCACCCTAGCTTTGGAGAAACTTCTGGAAGAGACGGAGGATCAAAAGGAGTCCTATGCTTGCAGTCCTTCGCTGTTTACTCAAGACATATAGGATGCTTGTGTCTTTCCCTCTTAAACTCTTTGATGCCTGAATTTAATTAAAATATTGAAAAAAATATAAATATTATTTGGGTTTTTGCTTTCAAACTGATGCAACATGAAATAAAGCTGAGAGCTTTGACTGGAAACTAGTGCACAAAAACGTTCCTAGGTATGTACTGAATAAGCACAAACTGGCAGAGAAATTTGACAATTAATTAATTTCCAATTAATTAAGGCTTGTTATTGAGCATCTAGTACTGCTGTGAGCAGTGGGGGCCAGGGTCCAGCATAGTTTGCTGATTTTCTTGCTCTAACTGACCTGATCTATGCTTGAGCAGGAAAAGCACAAAACTGTGCATGAATCTGGCCCACCAGGACCATATTTGGCCACCGTAATCTAGTATGAATTATTCAGTTCATTTCATTTAAAGTGAGAATGTTAAAGTGATGAGTTGAACGGACTTATTTGTAATGTAATTAATGTACATCATAATGTACATTAGACTTTATCTTTTATTGTCACTGCAGTATTTGTTTAATGTATCTTAAACCTATAAATTAGTGATTCTACTGTGAGTCTTTTATTAAACACACTTTTTCACATGCAAATATGATCCATGTTACCTCTTGACGTTAAAATCAACTACAGCATTATTGTAAAGATGGAGCCTTTTCTTGGATAACAACAGTTTTTGTTTATTTATTTATTTATTTTGCTTATTCAGCTTATTTTGCAATTAACCCGGCTAAAAAGGACACAATAAGGTTTTGTAAACACAAAGAATATGTGTCAGTATCTGTGATTTTGTTCTGTAGGTGTGCAGGAGATTTTGGATTCAGTTAGTGAGTTACAGAGGTAAGAGGTTAAGAGGTAAGATAGGCAGAAGGGAGAAAAGCCATCTCACTCAATTACACTGGTGTGAACCCTCCCTCCACACTCCCCAACCACCACACCCAACAAAATTCAACACAATTTGTTTCCTTTCACTGCCGTGTGCTGTCAAACAGTTCCGTCCCTGTCCAGTGCTAGGTGATATTTTGTCACCAGGACCTTCAGGGATTTTATGAGTCTGGTGAGAATTCTTTCGGGTGGGGATGGGATGAACATTATCTCTTATCTTGACCCTGTCTTACCTGGGGGCTGAAGTGTTTCTTTGTTTTCACAACACTTTTCTGACCTTATAGTCTGCATCTGATCTACTGCCATCATTTTCAACTGACTACCTAAACCCAAGTAAAAACAAGAACGTCATTATTTTTTTGTAGAATGTATCTTAACTCATTAATTTTTCTTATTTTATTATTATAAAATATATTATCTGTTTGGCAACAAGAGAGATAGGTTTGTGGTACACTAAATGGAAAATTGTCATGTTAAGACTTTGCTTCATGCAGTATCTTGATAGAATTCAGCTAAATGAGCTCTCATTGATCATTACTTCAGTGTTAGAACTGAAGACCAAACATATCAGACTAACAACCAACACAATTAGGAACTGACAGAACAACCAGTCAGTCATGTTATGAGTCCCAATTTCCAGTGCTAGATAACTGTGGCTGCATCCCAATTATGTACTACACACCAAAATAAGGTGTGAACTATTTACTAATCTCATTAGTGCAGGTTTGATAAGTACACACCCATTTTGTACTAACAGGAAGTGATGAAGTGCTGCTATGGCACATGACAGTTCTCCTGATGTCATTGCCACTGCACATGCATCATTATATGCATATGTCTTTTTTTCCAGATAGGGAGAACCAAAGCAAACAAATAAGCCTATTACATTAGCTCACCTATATATGTAATCCAATATTACATATCTGTGACTGTCAAAGTATGTGAACATTTAGGAATCCATTAGGATAACAAATAATTTAAAGGTAAAATTTGAGTCAGGTCATTTTCAGTCAGTGGGATGACAATCAGGTGTGAGTTGGAACCTCTGTCTTGTTTAAAGAACAGGGATCTATCAATATCTGATTTTCACAACGCATTTGTGGAACAAATAAAGGAGATCCTCATCAGGCTGGAAAAGGTTTAGAATTTAGCCTCCACCAATCCACAGTCAGACAGATTGTGTATAAAAACATTATCTCAACCGTTAAACACAATGTTAGTAGTTTCATGGTTTTGGCCAGTTTTGCTGCATGTGGGTCAGGACAGCTTGCCATAATTAATGGAAAAATTAATTCTGAATAATATCAGCAAATTTTAAAGGGAAATGTCAGGACACCTGTCTGTGAACTGAACCTCAAGAGAATGAGGTAATGTTTTAAAATGGCCAAGTCCTGACCCAAGTCCTGCTATAGAGAGAGAGAGAGAGAGAGAGAGAGAGAGAGAGAGAGAGAGAGCTCTTTACTAAACTAAAGGATAAACAGTTAAACTGCTACACTGAAGGAACTCTAAGCAGTTTGTAAGCACATTTTGAGATCTGTAGTCTGAATTAATGTTGAAAAAGTCTAAAAGAAGGTTCATCAGTCCAGGTAGGGATATCCTGGAGACAAATTACATGCAGGAATCCTTTTTTAGAATAACATCCTGAGTACATTTACAACAAAGGCATTTTGCCTTTTATTCACCATTGAATGAAAGGTCATGGATAAATCACTGTTGAATTATATTTGAGTTATTTCAATGTTGTTTCAGTATTGTTATTGAATTGAATTGAATTTTCAAATGCAAGTTGCATTTTATACTAATGGCCCTGCTTTATCTATCACTAGGAACTTAGAATCTATTCAGTTCTTTACTGGTGCTGGTACAGATTACATTTGTTCACAAATTTTATTTTCTAGCTATTGTTGTTGTCTCTAATTTATTACATATACATTTTGATTTCCTAGCTGGTCATATGGTTAAATAATAAAAAGATATTTCTATGCAAAATGTTCATGCTGATTCAAAATGAAAATTTAAAAAAATAATAATAATTTAAAAATAATTTAAAAATTCAATTTTAAAACAACAACATATTATTTCATCCACACTTCAGTGCTGAAGATGTGCTAGCTGGGACCCCTCACAACAACCTGTCACCCCCAAGTTCCAAAAATGGTGTTGCTTCATTAAGTGAGGTTTTACAAACTAAAAACTACAAAAAGTTCAAAGACAAATGTATTGACACACATTAGATATATATGTTTATATTTTACTAGCATCACAGGATAATTTATAGGCATCCACTTTACCTCAATCTACTTATGCTCCTCCAAAGAGTGCACTTTAATCAAGGTGCCTTGTAAGGTTTGGTTGTCAGGTGTAAAAATGCTCGGTATCATGTAACAGACTTGGGTTTGTTTCCCTGCCTGGGCAGGAGCTATTGTGCAAGATGCCTAGAGCTATATGTACTTACCTCTGTAACATGATTCTGACTAAAAGGTGTTCTGGAAAAAAAAAGAATCTGTCAAATAAATAAGTAAAGTAAGATTTTACTAAATAAACACAAATAAGATTAATATTGCCTAGGGTTGACACCTATAAAGGCATGGCTGCCTTTGTCAATTTTGATGCCATTTGACTTAAAGCAAAAGTTTTGACAACTGTTCTAAAAATAAGCCTTTAGAAATGTATATACAGTTATGACGAAAGACATAAGGAGGTGTTGTCTGGCATTAAATATAAAAACATAAACAAAACATTTCTTTTTAAAATGAAGAAATGATCTACACTCTATTCTTTGTCATACTGCTGAGTATCTTTTCTTTTTACCTTACAGGTAAGAAATAAGATCAATTTTTAACTGCAGTTGACCAACTGTAGGTTCAAAGTCCAAGCAATCTCACAGAATGAGACATTTATTCTTATTTACTTTACGGGAAGCTGTGCCTTGTTAATCTGTGATTGATTACGCAACTCCAAGTTGACCTTATTAAACATAACGTCTTGATTTTTCTACTTCAGGGAACTGTTTAATCGTGTACTTTTGTGAAATCACTCAGGTTACTGATAAGTGATTTATGCTTTGTCCTATAATTTTATCTTTAATGTGTGCAACTTCTAAATAGCTCCATCTAACTCATAAATATTGTACAGAAGTTACTTTTTGGTAAACATTATGTGGAACAATTCCTTTACAAATCTATGCAATTCTTTAGTGAACCAACCATCATTATTTAAATTAGTTTAATGAATAAATCTTTCTAAAAAAAACTTTATTGGCACCTAAAGGGTGTAGAAGATGACTGGATAACTGTGGAAGCAGAACATGATCTTAAATGTCTTCTATATTGATTAATTTAGACTATGATAGGTAATAGTACCCCAGCTTTCAGATCATCTGACACTGTGTGTCTGACACTGGCAAGCTTTCCCCCTGAAGTTTCAAGTATGGCCAAGATGTCTTTCCAGAAGTCCAGGTTCCCCAAGTGCATGGGCAACAGGATCCAGGCAAGTCTGCACACATGCTTAGCCTGAAAGGGAGAAACTTGAAGCACCTGCCAAATACTCAATGCAATGCCAAGATCTCACTCTCATACTCATAGGATCAAAGACCTAAGTATTTGAAGAATTGTGGAAATTTCCTTAAAGACCTCTTTATGGGATTATGAAAGAACAAGCTGCAGACGCTAAACCTGTAATACGTAAGCAGTCTGTAGACCTAGGATATCTATGTTAAACCACTTTCACTAGAGTGGGATGAACTGGTGCTCTGTTCATGACACATCATTCACATTAAAACCTCGCACCTGAAAGATCTCGTGCAAATGTACAGGCTTATGTTGGATGAGTGTGTACTTCATGAAACAGATGTCTGCTGGCAGAGTGCCCACATTTTTGGTTATGTGTCATGAACTGATGCTCCTGTGGTTTTGGGTAAGATGCAGTATACGTGATTAGGGAATGTGATTTCAAACATGATCTACTCTGTCATCAAGAAAAGTACTTTGTATTCACAGTCATTTCATTCACGTTGCATTAGATGAACAAAACAGTTAAACGCAAACATTCATGTTTTGTACTAAACATGAAAATATTATTGCGAAAAAATATTTTTGGGACTAGCTTGGTTAGTCTGAGTGATAAATGCAACCATAGACATCTGCACATATATATATATATATATATATATATGTGTGTAGCAAGGTGGTAAGTTCCAAGACAGTCTCAAAGAACTAGACTGAAATGTTCCACATCTTTCAGCTATTAACTGGGCACATGTGAGGTACAAACACCAAAGTACTAGATAATGATTCTGGGTAACATAATTGTAAGTATGAGGACATTCTAAATTAATTACATGGAATTTTCTGTAACACTTCCTATGAATCTATTATTCATAATGAATTATGAATTCTATGAATTTGTACTATGTTTATAGTTTGTACTATAATATTTGTGTGGGTTGGGAGGGGTTGATAGTATTTACGGGGCAACAAATGATACTTTTCGATAGATTTGTGTGTGTGTGTGTGTGTGTGTGTGTGTGTGTGTGTGTGTGTGTGTGTGTGTGTGTGTGTGTGTGTGTGTGTGCGCATGTGTGTGTTTTCAAAATAAAAATTTTACATGAGAAGGAAAAAACCTTCTTATACTTCAATGGAAGTCAGTATAAACAGATTCTATTCCAAGTCATTTTAGAGCAGTTCTATTGGTCTATACAATGTTTCTCCATTATGGGGACTACGTTTTATGTAATGTTGGGAGAAGGCCAAGAATTTCCTTTATTATTTAAACATTTTATATCAGTGTAAAATATTTGAATAATGTTGTCTAAACAAGCAGCTATACTCATTTTATTCTAACCAAATACATTTCTTAAAACGAATAAAGCAAATCTCACAAATCTAGCACCATGAAGCAAATCTAGTAATGTTTTAATGGTTAGACAGATACAAATGTTTTTTGCTGTAATGCATTTTATATTGTCTCATCTGAAAAATGACCATTTTTTAGGATTACAACCGGACAGGTTTATGTTTTGAAGTAAATTAGGTTCATTGTTAATAGGTTAATATAGTAGCAAGCAACGGCTTTCAGGGTCCAAACACAGATTAGCCTAATGAGGCACAATATGTTAGTATTGGACACATTACTGAGACACATTGCATGTAGTTTGTGTACATGCAGATTTTAAAACTTTGATCCTTGGTCAGACAGTGTGGAGATAAGTAGAGTTGGACAAGTGAGTGGCTGTTCTTCTGGGCTGCAGGAATGTGAAGATGGGGGATGGGTTGAAGATGACTTAGAAGTACAGAGGTACATGTCCAGTTGTTTGAGGACACCCTCTTTTAATAAATGCAATCAGCTATTTTAAGTTGGACCCTTTGCTGACACAGATATGCAAATGCCTCTCTCTGGAGCAGATAAACACAAACTCTATGGAACTGTGCCTAATGCCAGGTAAAGGGTGAGGGTTCAATCAATCCACCAAGCTGTTGTAGATACCCTGTATTAAAAATGCTACATTTTATGGATAATTATTTACTTACACAACCCATATGTTGTTTTAGGGCCAGACCTGATGTATTAAGATGTGAACTGTATGATTAGTATGAAATATGTTTCAGACAATGAAAAAGAGTAATATTATTAAATGACATGCATTCACCATGTTGTCACTATATTCCATTAGCTCATACCAGCTCATGTGTATCACCTGTATGGTATGAGAGATTTACTCATTTTAGTCTTTTAAAATGTGAGCAGCGACCCCCAAGTGGCTGAGACCTGTCATACTTCAGATGGTAGTACAGAGTCCATACCTGAAGATACCTGAAGAAGTGGTTGGTGTGGCTTAACAGATAAATAAAGAGAACACCACTGAGCCACCACACCATGTGAGAGACTGGGGTTCGATTCCCAGGCTGGGCAACTATGCTGTGCTACACCAATAAGAGTCCCTGGGGAAAACTCCTAACACTACTCTGGCCCACCTCTGTAAAATGAGTACGCTTGTAAGTCACTCTGGATAAGAGTGTCTGCTAAATGCCATAAATGTAAAGATACATATGTATTAAATGTCACAAATCCAGGAGAGCACAAAGTTGCAACATGACCATTTTCATGTCATCCAGACAACTTATGGTGATCTAACTGTTTTTTTTTGCATGTAATAACTCTGCCTAGTGGTGTAATTCACCTAAACTTTGATTTCTACCTATGGTACATGACCGTGAAGTTTTGGAACAATCAGTCAAACCATTTCTGATTTAGACCTGAATATGCATGATTTTTACAATATGTGCTTCAACAATACTTGTCGGCAGGGCCTGGATGGTTCTTAGTGCTGCAATCACAACATTTTTGTTTGGTGGTACTGCATCGCAAAATCTTACTACGCTACAAAAATCTGTCCAATTGATATGAAAATTGGCATATGTTGTCCTGGACCAGGTATGATGAGCATGATGTCATATTTTAAAAAACATGACCAACAGGTGCTTAGATTTCTTAGAACCGACCACAGAATTGGATACATAAATGAAACGAAGCACACAGAACAAACAGGTAGTAGTCCCTCGCACAACTCAGGCGCTCAGCCTTCTGTATCACACAAAGTCACAAAGTCTATATCTCGTATACCATTTGACATAGAGACAACATTCTGTGACCTGAAATTTAATAATCATTTTAAAAATGCTGGAATAAACACTGTTTAGCACCCAGGCCCCATCAAACATTTTGCAAAAATCCCATTTATAGCTCAGAATGATTTGTCCAATTGTTCTTGAACATCACTGGCATGTACTATAAGGGGGTCATAGACAACTATCAAAGTCTGTGGTACTGCATCCCTAAATATCGCTATAACAAGCCTAAAATTGCTACACCAAAAGCTGGCCGATTGACATGAAAATTGTCTTGATGCTACGATATGCTGGGCTGGACTAGTATCTATGTGTCTGATGCCACCATCAGCCAATCAGATGTTGGCAGGTATTCAAAAGCCTTAGAATTAACCGATCACCATGAAACTTTATATATATATATATAAACTTGAAACTTGATTAGTTTTTAAGTCTATTGGTCCTGCACTTGGAAAGGACATCAGCAAACTTCTGGATGTGACACAGCTCTTAGTTGTAGCAGACGTCTGCTGTGTACAAGGTGACGAGAAGTGGAGCCAGCACCATGCCCTGAGGTGTTCCAGTGCTGCTGATCACAGTGTCAGATGTGATGTCCATCAGTCTAACTTATTGCAGCCTGTCAGTGAGGTAGCTGGAGATCCAGGTGATCAGGCAGGGGTCCACTTACATCCCGTTAAGTTTGTCTTGAAGCATAAAGGGCTGAATGGTGATGATGAGAAGTCCAAGAAGAAGATCCAGGTGTGTGTGGGCTCAATGTAGCAGATTGAAATTGGGGTCTTCCAACACCTACCCTGAACATGAACTGCAGACCATCCAGGGCATGTTGCACCTGGGGAGACAGAGGGGAAGGTGTGTTGAGGGAAGAAGAAGAGATGACTGCAGTGAAGGAGAGGGTGGAGGGAACGGTTGAAGACGTCGTTCATTTCGTTTACCTTCTCCACTGTCACCCCAATGACTCTGGTCTTGGTCTTGTGCCCGGTGATAGTTTTCACACCTTCCCAGACCTCCCTCATGCTGTTCTCCTCCAGCTTCAGTTCCATATTTCTCCTGTAGCTGTCCTTAGCTTCCTTCACACAGTGCTTCACCTCCTGCTCCTACTGTCCCTGCTCTGGAAGGCGTCCTTCTTTCTGCTGAGGACAGCTTTGATTTCATGTGTTACCCTCAGCTTGTTGTGGGTAAAAGTGTTGTTGACTTAAAGTTTGGTCTGTGCATTCTGTTTTAATGATGAAGAAGAAAAAGACAGAGAATATCAAATAAGATCAAAATGAATTTGTATAGCAACTTCACAACTGATGTCACAGAGCAGCTTTACAGAAATCAAAAAATAAAAAGATTAACAACACAGGAATAAAGGATAAGAAATAGACCCCCTAGTGAGCAAGCAAGGGTGACAGTGGCAAAGAAAAATCCCTCAGAGCTGGAGGAAGAAACCTTTGGAGGAACCAGGCTCACGAGGGGGGACCAATCCTCCCTTGGAAGTTATTTAGGATAGGAAAGAAGTTTTTTGATCCCTTGGGAGGGTTCCCTCAGGAAATAGGGGACACTGAACCCCCACATCTAATACTCTGATGTACTGTATGTTAGTTTGATGGTGGACATAGTAACCGTAGCAACTAATTTGGGTTTATGTAAATTTCTACATAGTTGTTGATGGCAGGTGGGAAACTAGTCCAGGTCCAATAGCCAAGCACATTTTAGCTTAATGAGGTCAAATGTGAAAGTATGGGATCCATCAATCTTATGTTTAGTTTGTGTACAGCTTAGCACTTTGGTCCTGATATTCCTAATCAGTCTGTGTGGGAGAAAGGGGTAGCTACCTCATTAGTGTGCTTTCTGGACTGCAGGAATGTGAAATAAGGGGATGGGCATAGCAAACCAAATGTTTGTGAACACCCTTTATTATGACTGCATTCAGCTACTAAGAAGAAATACCCTAACAAAACAGTAGGGCTCCCTTCTCTGGTGCTTGAACCCTAATAATAATAATAATAATAATAATAATAATAATAATAATAATAATAATAATAATCATCATCATCATCATCATCATCATCATCATCATAAATGTTTAACAGCACATCTTTTAAAAACAAACTAACACACAGTACAGAGAATTGTCCAATCCTTTATATATACTGACAGCCTTTCTAATTTGACTTAATATATTATTTAATAATTTGGTTAACTAATAATTTAACCAGGAATCAGGAACTCAATAATGACAATGTCAGACAGGATTTATCAGACATCACATAATACCCACAACAGCAGGCATGGTGATTGGAAATTCCCCTGCAAGACTGTGCTGTTAAAAGTTTGCTAGCACTCCTGGCAAAAAGTCCAGTATTGACTAGTTAAATTTTGTTACGTTCATGACACAGCAAGGTGAAAATGTAGTATTTCAAAGTCGTTTACCTATTAAAGTTAACCAACTGTTAAAATTCCCTCTTCAACAGCAACAACAAACAGAGTACGATGTCACTGAACTTACAAATCAAGTCATTCAAAACACTGTTTTCTAGTAGAAGAACCAAATACTTCAGGTGACAAGTAACCAGTTCCCAAATCTTTCAGATCTATCAGATAGTATTTATCTCCTCCATCAGTTTTATCACCCCACACTCATTTCAGCAGTATTTCACACGCTATTACTTGTCACATAAAGCTAAAAAAAAAAAAAAAAAAAAGCTTTCTCAATTCAATGACCTGATTCTACAGCCTATAGAAAATGGTCAATAGTTATAAACTGTATAAATTATTAACTGTAATTATAATACAATTAAAAATTAGAATAATTATTTTGGTAATTTTGATATGCGGTAGGGGCAAGGGGAAAGTCTGTAAGGGTAAAACTAAAGAGGGTAGTAATGCAGAGAAAATGAAATGCCTGTTTCAAAAATAATCATTAATTTTTAGGAGCTCCAAAGAGAAGCAGTTCACTGAACTGAGGATTATGAACAAGCATCACTGCTCACTACTTTATATGGTCGGAGAGAACAAAGCAAAATCAATGTGTAAAAATTAACTAATTCAATTAACCCAGACAATGTTAAACAAAAATAAAAAATTAACTTGTTAAAGTTAATTTAACACAGACAGTTCAGTTAAAGAAAACTGAAATATATATGCTGCCCTGGGATTTGTCATTTTGAGTATTCCCTGGAATGCTTTAGTGAGATGAGGGGTGCAAAATGCAAAAATAAGCCTATATAAAAAAAACTCAATATTTGTCAAGTTATTCACATAATTTAAACAAGGATAAGTTTAAGTAGCACTGGGATGCAGTGCAGAAGGTGGGGGTGGTAAAACTGGTTGATTTGCATAATGTGACGTACTGCAGTTTGATGAAAGTCGTCTGTCATATGCAGAGTTGAACACGAGGGGCGCTGTAGAGTTAGAACTGACCAATTTAAAATATTTGTTTAGACAGTTTGGAAAGATGTGTTAAAAATGTAAGCTGCGCTGCTACATTTCATTCTTAATGAGCAAAAATTCCAGCTGTTAGTTTAAAAAAGGCCTCTTTAAATAAACTATTTAGAAAAGCTACAGCAGACTTGACTAAGTAATTGCATGCATTGCAGAAAAATAGAATACAAATGTATTTTTCTAACAGGAACAATTATAAAATGGCACTCAAGCTCAATGTTCAAGTTAAACTGCCATACAATTTGGAATTTGTTGGAAGTCAATGTACAGTACCTTCAACGAATATCTTAAGGCCCAGGAATATTAAGATTGATTATTAGTATTCATATTTAAAATAATTCCTAATTTGGTTTTCTTTACAGTGTGGCATTATTGGTGCTGCTACATGTTCTTTGTTGTTATTGTTGAACATTTCATGCTTTCTTTTCCTTTTCTAATATCAATCAATCCTCAAGTTTTGTTTGTCTTCTGCATGCACATTTGGAGTGCTGTGACTCAACCTCAGTTAGACAGGACTGGTGAAGGATAATCTGAGGGAATTTGAGGGCAGGTAAGAGACAGGTCGAGCATATATATACGTACGGAAGGGGATTTCCACTGCCTTCTGCAGCAGCACATGCACCTCCTCAGGTCAGAAACATGGGGCACACCCCTTTTGTTTGGTAGTAAAACATTGTTTTCCACTTCAGTTAATATGTACACTGTTCAATGACCCATTTAATGTCTGTACTGAAGCAAGATTAATCTTGCCAATCTGACGTTACATCTTCAGTATCAAATTAGGGGAAAGTGTTTCCTTCTGGGATTGAATAGCAGTGCTGGATTTGGCCATGTGTGTTCAGTTCGTGAGTGGGCAGAAAAATCAGGTCATGCCTGCAGGCAACTGTGTAAGTAACCTTTAGAGCAGTGGTTCTCAGCCCAGTCCTGGAGTTCCACTGGCCTGCTTGTTGTCCAGCTGTAACTCACCCAGTTTGAATCAGATAGGCCATGTCATTTAGTTCATTAGTTGCATCAGTTGTGCTGGAATTAAGGAGAACTGTAAACCAAGCAGGGCAGTGGACCTGGATTGTGAACCACTGCTCTAGACTGTCTGGTAATCACTGGGCAAAAGTCAGCACAAGCTGCACAGTGCCTAACACACTGCCCTCATCCGAGATGGCAGAACTTCAGAGCCTCCAATAAATCCAGGACGCAACAGATGTGAGTTTTGCTTCCCATGCAAGTTATTTGTAATGCACTGTGAACTCCCCAATGATGTCTTTAGCTGTACTGAAACAAAATGCATGTCTATCCAACCCACACACACACACACACACACACACACACACACACCTCGTACCATGTGCATATTTTGGAGGCTGAAGGAAACCATAGGAAACCCATGCAACACCCCTCACAGACAGTGACCCCAGGGTGGCTGGAACCCACAACCCCAGACTCCTGGAGCCGTGTGACACATGTACTACCTGCAACGCATGTTCATCCAACGCAAGGGAGTTTATTTTATGTGAACCATTCACCTACACTCTTCATAGATAACAAGCATTGAAGAATTTGACTGCCTGATCAATTCATTAAAAAATAAATTAAACAAAACTTTACATATATGATTTTTTTTTTCAAGAATGCATTACCTGCATATCCAGAATGCATTACCTGCATAAAGAACTACAGCCTATAGCGCACATAGTTGTTGAATCCCTTATATTCCCTATTTTGTTCTGATGCATGCAGTTCACAGATAATCCACCAGGGAGCAGAAACGGTGTATCTGGTATCAATTATCTTTATTTTATTATGTATTAAATGAATGATCCTTTATGTAATGTATTACGTATCATTGGTATTGTTCATATTTATTTTGGATAATTTGTTATCACACTGATGCTTCAGAAGTCGCAAAACCTCTAATATGTATTAAATATTATACACGACGTGGCTCTAAATAATTTGCATCAAGAGAAGGTTCGTTAAGACTTTAGCAGACTCTTCAGAGTCACATTTTTGTTACAAACATGGTTGAAACCAAGTGTTTATGGGCTCCAAAGAACCCTTTATAGTACCTTTATAAAGAGGTTATTTGTATGGACTATCTGCAGTCGGTTGTGTCGTGCAATTCCACCCCTCTGCTCATGCACTGTAGGGATGCACAATGCAAAATGCAAATAAATAACTTTTTTTTTTTCAATTAAAATGTGAGCTTCAAGCTGCGAAATTGAAAAATCATGAACACATATCTTAGGTTAAAGTTGACTGAAGGATAATCACATCACAACAATATGAAAAAATAATTTTATTGTGATAAAAGAAACAATTTTGTAGGTCACAGATCATTATGAAAGGCGTGCAGTCTCCAAACCTGATGGGGTTCTCTTATTATTGGACCATACATGTGGAGAGTATTTTGCTTAAAAGAAACTACAGTGAAATGGGATTTAATCAAGACCTTAGAATTCAACTGGGAGACGTTTCATGACACTGTACAAATAGTCAGTTAGAGAAAGTTCTCTTAAAGGTAACACAACTCAGTGCTGGATTCCCTCCTGCAGTAGATGTCTTCACCAAAGGTTGGGTAAAAACAGTCTAAAGAGCTGTAAGGTGTGTATTCTGAGGCTGTCACATCGTCGTGCAGGGCGGGCCAGTGGCTGTAGCAGTGCTGCAGGTCATAGTGCTGTTGGAAGTGGCAACCCTCTGGAGCAAAGGTGGTGTTTAGATCTAGACGCGATGGAGAGCTGTAGCACGAAGAAGATGAGGAGTGAGACTCAGGGGAGGAGTAGATGCTGTAATCTGTCGGGCTGGGCAGGTTAAAGGAGTATGTTGGCGAGCTAGGGGCCTGAAAGAAAAATAGATAGTTATGTTACAGCTGTGATTTGATTTGAGGCATTATCTAAACAGAGTTTCATAGGAAGCAAGCATATGCTTGATGTTAATGTATAAAAAGGGGTTCTATGTAGGGTAGATATATGGAGAAGACGTTGTTAATCACAAATCAACATCTTTAAAATGCAATAACAGCTTAATCAATTTGCTGAGGGGGTCATCTAAGCCCATTTCCATAAAGAACAAACTCATCATAAGTTAAAAATAATTTGCCAAATGCCTCAAAAAGAGACTTGGGTTTAAGCCACTAATAAGTGTGACGAATAGTTTAAAGAGTGTAAATTGATCAATCTATAACTGATCAAGAAAATATAATTGTTTTCTGTGCATTATTGTTTCATTAATCTACTGTTTCACTTTTAATTCAATGTATGAAAGTACTAAAGGTGCAGATATTATGGACAGTTATGAATCTCAAGGAACAAACATGAGTTTATAAAATAGACTGATCTAAATATATATATATATATATATATATATATATATATATATATATATATATATATATATATATATATATATTGTATTTAATCAATGATTTGTAATTTGAAGATCAGTGTGTCCCACTCTATGCCACACTTGAAGATCCCCAGTGTAAACTTGTCCTCTACTTGGACTTCAGGTGCTACTTAAATGCTGCAGGCGTTGAAAGCATCTGAATCTATAGTTCTATCTCTGAAGCTGAAACAAGAGATCACATTTTTTGCTGCATAGCTGGAAAACTCATACGCACTAAGGTGTTGCTGTAGAAGTCCGTGCATGCAGGGATGTATCTATCCATCCATGCTGCAGAGCTGCACATCGTGCTGCTGGCGTTCAGACCCTCGGAAGGTGGCGTATTCATCATGATTTGATGATCAAACGCGTCCTCTATTGAGATTTGCCCATTTTCAGCAAACTGCCGAGTCTGGAAGTATGTGTCTGGTGCCGAGTTGGCAGGAAAAGCATCTCCATAGGCTGCTGGAAAGTTGGAGAGAGCATAGCTAAGCACTGGAGGGCGTTTAAATTATTGGAAAGACATGAGATGATGTCACGACAACGACAGCCAAACAGCTAAATCACATTTGAATAGATGTTTATAAAAAGGAGTCCATTCAGAATGTAGGGAACCTTGTATAGTATGCATGATGGTTTTTTTTGGTCCAGATGTGTGCTGCGTGCTGATCGATGAAACCGATTCCATGTTGGAGTTAGTAAGTGTAAAGATTTTGCTTTTTAACATTGTGATCAGCTCTGTTCCAAAGACTTTCTTGATCAATGGTATGTTGGTGTAGGACAGGAGGATTAAGGTTGCATGTTGAAAACAGTTAAGCATTGAATGTATTTGTTTACAGATTGCAGTTTAGAAGCACAATTTTGATCATGTGCAACATAAATGAGCCGTGTGAATCTCAAGTACTACTTGAATTAACTTCGACAAATTTGCAATGTAAGGACTTGGTGTCTTGGTATAAAGGAGCTGAGGAGCTGAGGAGCTGCAGTAGTAAATCAGGCTTTCGCTCAGATGTGTGGGAATGTGGAAATGTTGTGACACCTACCAGGCAGCGCTGTGGGACAGGAGTCAGGAGATGGCATAACTTGTGAACTCTAGACGGAGAAGAGTCATGGGGGCGGGGTGAAGAGAGAGAGAGAGGGGGTGGATACACAGTTTAATCTCTTTAACTAATCAACATGCAGGGTGTAATACCAATGATAACAAGTTTCAACAGTGCTCTAAATGGCTGGGACAAGAGCCTGCCTGCTACTGCTGAGATTTGTTAGGACTGTCTGCAGCTATATTAAAATAAATATGTTCTATTGTACATGACATGCATGAGAAGGAATGTATATTCTGATAAACACAGTACTTACCCTCGATTCTGCAGCCTGGAGTGCTCTGCGCTTCTGCAGAAGCTCCTTGACGGTGGTCTTCACCCTCACACCCTGGTACACTTTAGGCTTGTCTGCAGGGCACAAAATAATATAATAATATCATATTCTCTCTCTCTCTCTCTCTCTCTCTCTCTCTCTCTCTCTCTCTCTCTCTCTCTCTGTATATATATATATATATATATGGCTCTATTGCATCCATTCCAGCTCTGTTCTGGTCAGCAAGCACACACACACACACACACACACACACACACACACTCAGTCCCCATAATGTTTATCTGACATTTGGATCAAAATTTAGTTATTTACATATTTTTATTCTGAAACTATGGACTAAATATCTGTTTCTATTTTGATCTCTCTCTCTCTCTCTCTCTCTCTCTCTCTATACTATATATATATAAAATCAAGAAAGTGTTCAGTCCATAGGTCAGCTCTTTGGACACTGCTGCTCTTACATTTTATCAAAAATCTAGAAAACGGAAAGTTCGAGATCAAACTAGAAATCAAGAAAGTGTTTTCAGTCCATGGTCAGCTCTTTGGACACTGCTGCTCTTACATTTTATCAAAAATCTAGAAAGCGGGAAAGTTGAGATCAAACTAGAAAATCAAAGAAAGTGTTTCAGTCCATAGGTCAGCTCTTTGGAGACTGCTGCTCTTACATTTTATCAAAAAAATAGAAAACAGAAAGTTCGAGATCAAACTAGAAAGTCAAGAAAGTGTTTCAGTCCATAGGTCAGCTCTTTGGAGACTGCTGCTCTGTGGGGCTGAGGTCTACTGCTGAGCTGAGCCGGCAGTGAATGAGTTAGTTTCGCATTACAAAGGGATGGAATTCCTTTCCATGCCTTCTGCAGCCTACAACGAAGAGCCGTCAGGGCAGAATGCATTTTAAATCAGCTGTGTTTTCTGGGAAAGAGGCAGAAGAAACTGCATTCAGTCTCAAATATGTGGACAAAGCGCGGCAACCACCAGTGAAATGTTGATTTAACCGGTCTATGTAGGGAACGTGTTGCACCCACCCAGGAAACAGAGGGAAAAAGAACAATACAGAGCAGGAGAACTGGAAAACCGCGCGTGTAGGAATCTCTGCGAATGTCCCGAGTGAGTAGAATTCCCAAACTCTTACGAAGGCGGTGAAAAGGAGAGAAAATGCGTGCAAAGAAAGTGCAGAGTTGAAGAATATATCGGCTTTTGTTCTTCTGTTTGTTGTAGGACATAAAACTCAAACAGGTTTATACCTGAAGCTCAGATCCACAAACAAGCACCTCTTTCGGAATGTAAAAAAATAAGCAATGCTAAATAAACAAGCTGTTGAAACCTTTTATTAGAAATCTGCAGATGAAAAAATAGAACCTGGATTGTGAGGATTTTTTTTTTTTTTTTTTTTTTTAAGGTAAAGTACCAGTGAGGTTATTAAGTCAGGTCATGTTTTTCATTGCTTGCGTGATCAATTCATCATAGTCCAAATTAAGTGGGCGTCTTCCTGATATTTGAAAATGTGTCTAAAATTTCACAGGATGGTAGATATTCCAAAGAAAATGGTTGCAGTAAGAACAACGCCACGCAATGGCTGAGCCTGTAGAGGCAGGCAGTGGAGCTGGGAAGAGGTGCAATGGGTTTGGGTCATGGTCCGAGCAATTCTGGTCAGTTTTCATAGGGCTCACAGAGATCTTAGATCATCTAGACTGAAAACGTTGACTGGAAATATTCAGACCACGTCAGGTTCATTTAACATATTCAAAATATTGGCTGGTGTTCAGTAAATTCCCTTGGTCTAGATATAAATAAAACGCCCTGACTGAATGCATTCTCTAATTTAAGTGCTGAAACATCCACGTCAATTCTGCTTGCAAAGGAAAATAAAAATCAAAGTCCACCATATCAGTGTAAAAAAAATATGCATCTTAAAACAGCTGCCCTCAACCAGATTCATTCATCATAACATAAAAAAAACATTTAGAACCGATATGAAAATATATGTATCATTATTTTAATGTTGCATTAGATGTTTATCTCTTTAAACAGGCGCCTGTTTTCACCATCTGCGTCCTGTCAGAGCCATACTGCTCTTTCCTCCCTGTGAACTGTGGAATTGCTCATCTAATGCCACGTTTACAATTAATCTCTCTCCTCCCATGTCTTTCAGGTTTTTCGTCAGATCTGAAGAAGTCCAGAAAACAGAGAAAGGAGAAAGAAAACGTACTCACCAGACATTTCGGCAGAAGAAGATGAAGTTCAGAGGCAGCCCAACTTCTGTTCTTGGCTCTGTAATATGGGCAAGAAGCAGATTATTCACAAAGTGTCCCAAGTCTCAATAAAGAAGCCTCAAACACTCTCACCATATACAATAATATAGTAATAACAGGAAGTATTAGTTTGAGTTTTCTGCCTCATCCTACTATTTAAATCCCCAAGAACCCAATGATTTGACAATCATTGATTGCGATAGTTTCAATTTGAATATTCAAGACTTCACTAAAATGTCATATATCTTAGTGAAAATCGCATTTAAATTGCATATCTTCTTTATCCCTCATAATAGAAAATCATGTTATTTCACACTTTTATAAAAACAAAAACATATTTTAATATTTTACCATCCTTTTGATATTGGTGGTTAGGTCTTCCTATGAAGCTCTGTTGCACTTTGATGAACTGGGACTGAAAAATTATTTTCTTGACATTGGCCTCCATATACATTCTACAGTGGATAACTCAATTATAAAACACACATAGGACGATCTGAGCTTATTTTTAATCCACTTTTCTGAAATAGGAATGGTGGTGGCATATAGTAGCAGCCATTTTTGCCAGGAGAGAACTTGAAGCTCGAGCTCTGCTCCCAGGTGATCCTGCCATATATTGTCCAGTGTGGTAGGTGCACACAAAGCACATTAAAGGCCACACTATGTTCCAGGACTAAGCTTTATTTTAAACAGTTTTAAAATCATCTCAATTAAAATTACCTCTTCAGTTCTTATCCTCAGCCCTTTCCTTGCTGACTGGATCAAAGTTGTTCAGCTGTAATGTAGGATCATCCAGTACTAATATGATTATGTCCTTTCCAATAAATAAATATCAGCTGATAACTGTTAATAGTTTCAGAAAAATAATGAAACAGGCTTTAGTGCATCAATGTTTTGTCCTACGGACAACCACTGGACATACAATAACTAGTAAATATACAGTAGAGTGACTTATCAAAAAGAGCAGCAATTATATATGAATTATATATATATATATATATATATATATATATATATATATATATATATATATATATATATATATAGATAAATAGATAACTAAGCTAGATAGATAGATAGATAGATAGATAGATAGATAGATAGATAGATAGATAGATAGACATCACACACCATTTTTTCAAAGCTCAATTTCTGATTATTCACTTAATAAAAAAAATATTATTATAATAATTGGGTTTTTCCCCCAGTACATTATTCAAAAAATTAAAGGGAAGTAAGCCTTTAAATGTGCAGAAATTAAGTTTGAGGGATTTCTATTGTAGCCTTCCAGCTGTAACCTTCTTGTATCCTCATTAGCCATTTTTATTTTTTGGCATATTTTTTAACAGTTTTTCTCAATATTTTGTCAATTTTTTATTATTAATTAATAAATGGAGCAATATTAATTATTATTTTACATGACCTACTAAATGTAAAACTTTTATACAGCAAACTTGCTGTTATGGCTTTGAGCCGTGCATCTTCTAGTGACAACTTTTTCAGGACAAAAACCTCTTTAGTTTTCAACTTCAATTTTCTATTTTAGAATGGAATATATCATTTGAAGATACTGTGCAATTCATGACAAAGTCAATTATCTCATCTTTGGGAACTCCACTTCACATTTAGATTGCTTAATAAAAATATTGTAGTTCTTGCATATTTTTAGCCCGACAGACGAAATTCAGACCGCTGCCTTTTAATGCTGCACAGCAACAGGAACATATGAGCAAATGTTAGAAGAAACTTGAAAAGGGTTTCTTTGATCTGCAGAGGTTCTAGCGTTGTGTCGCCATCATGTAGCTAAACGTGTTCCATCAAACTAAACAATATATTCTGGCCTACTCAAGTTAATAAAGTGAACCAAGGAGCAAACTTTTATTTAAAAAATATTGGGAGAAAAGACACACACACATATATTAGGTAGAAATAAAGTGCTTTCAATTGCTGAAAATGCTCAAGAATTACAAATGCATGGATTTTGTACAGCATTTAATGAACCTATGTAAGTAAAGAAAAAGTCCTGGGTTTCGTCAGATCGAAGAGAATGAAGAAAACAAGAAAAGGAGAAAAGCGTACTCACAGACATTTATTGAAGAAGATGAAGTTCAGGCTTAGCCCAAGCGCCTGTTCTTGGCTCTGTAATGGGCAAAGCAATTATTCACAAAGTGTCCCAAGGAAGTCTCAATCAAAGAAGCCTCCAAACACTCTCACCATATACAATAACTAATATAGCTGAGAAGTATTAGTTTCAGTTTTCTACCCCCTCATCCCTGCTATTTAAATCCCCAGAACCAATGATTTGACAATCATTTTGATTGCAAATAGT